>CABHPQ010161071.1:0-45460 GCA_902168405.1 Peromyscus aztecus | reverse complement strand
TGCAAGGTTCCCTTCATTTCTCTTTTCAATACCACAGGAGGGCGAGCGGGGAAGTAGACTGGTAACCGACTCTGAAGCTGCAGCTTGAGTTGGGCACAGAGCTGAAGTGTGGATGGTCCTTTGACCTTATGGAGATATTCCCTGGGATGCACGTGCGTGGTGAATACATCCTACTGAGGTGGCCTCTAGAGTTCTGCATTCAAGTGGAAGAGCCACTCCCTCATATTTCTTGAAGAAGGGCATGGCAGCATCCATGGGTCCCAGCTCTGCCATCTGGCTGCCTGGGCTCAAACCCAAGCTCAGGGGCTTCTTTGTCAGCTAGCTGTGAACAAGGAACTTCTTCTCCCCATACCTTAGTCTCCTGATCTCTAACAGGCTCAGCAGTGGACCTTCTGTACTGACTGTGAGGACTGAGAAAAGGTGGTCTAGGGCAGAGGCTTAGCTCTAAAGGGCCTACTTAACCCTAGCTACTGTTACTTGCAGAATGACTCAGGCTCAGGAAAATCAAGCCACACAGCCCTCACCATGTGAGTCTAACGGAAATATCAAATTAAGATGGCTTCCTTTTCCAACCAGAGGGGCCAACTGCCTCTATGACTGGCATTTTAAAAGAATGTTGTCATGGTGTGGGACAGCCTAGCCTCCCGTCACATTTTCTGCTTTCTTTCTCCCATGTTCTCCAGACATGATGGTAACCTAGGTCTACTCCCCATTGCCTTTTAATGCATCTTTAATCCAAATGGAAGCAGCCATGGACACACTACTGATCCCCAAAGGCCTGAGAATGAATGAAAGGTAGAGGTGGGCAGGATCACCCTTTCGCTTGCCCAAGAGACCCATCCATGCTCTGGGGAGAGGAAGGTGACAGGTGGCTTTTGTCTCTTGGCCTCCTTTGTTCACTTTGAGTCTTAAGTGAGAAAACTGTAGCGTTTTGGTGTACAGTGCTGTGTGGCCCAGGAGTAGTTCTCTCTCTCTCTCTCTCACACACACACACACATACACACACACACCTCAGTTACATCAACCAGCCTCCCCTTCTTGAGCAAGCAAGGTGACTGATGCCTGCTAGAATGACTGGTGCACACACCGCTATCCATCCTTGATTCCCAGAGGGCCAGTGACATTTACCACCTCTTTATATTCTGAGCCCTAACCGATTGCTGGGAATTCTCCAAGAAGTGGAAAACATACACTACATATTTTTCTTCCTGTCTTCTGTGACAGCCACACATATTTTAAAGATTGATTTTTATTATTTTTAATAGAGTGTGTGTTTGTGTGTGTGTGTGTGTGTGTGTGTGTATGCACATGAGTACACTTCCCTAGGGAGACCAAAGGTGTCAGCCCCCTGCCTCCAAACTGGAATTATAGGAGGTTGTGAGCTGCCTGGTATGAGTGCTAGGAAACTAGAAGTTTTTTCTTTCTGTAAAAAAAACAAAAAAGCAAAAAACAAGTTTTTGTTTAACTGGAGAAGCCATGGTGCATGGTACAGGGAGCCTACAGCTCCCAGTCTGCCATGAGCACAGCAGCAGAAGAGGAGACCTTAGGGACAAGGGACTGGCCTGAATAAATGGTCTCCAGGCCGTTCAGGGCCCTCATTCTTCTTCACACGGGGAAACCGGTTGTGGCAGCAGTGCTTCACAGGTTGGAGTGTGCATGAAGAGGCAGGGAGGGGGCTGTAGAGTGTGAAGGGGAGGGTCACAGAACAAACCCTACATGGTAAAAGGAGACTCACCCAGAGAACAGCCCGGAGAGCACAGCCACTGGGGAATGCTAAGTGGCATGCACACTGGGAATGTTCCCTCCAAAGTTTTACCCACACAGCCAGGTATGGTGGCACATGCCTCTAATCCCAGTATGCAAGAGGTGGAGGCAGGACCAGAACTTCAAGGCCATCCTCAGCTACACAGCAAGTTTGAGGCTAGCCTAGGCTACTGGAGATCTTATTTCAATCCCACAAATCCAATCACCTTGGCTCAGTCACCTGGAATCAGGTGACTTCTTCCTTTTGTCCTAACAAAGGGCTGGCTTTGTTAGCTGGGGACAAGAAGACAAAACTAGCCACAGCAGTGTCAAACTAACAGATGTAAAGCAAGCCACCCTACATCCTGTGGCAGCTCTTCTTTGCTTAGCTCTCTACGATGGCTTTAGGAGGAATGTGACAACAGGAATTTTAGCTTTATGCTCCTGCTGCTGTGGAAACAGCAACAACAGAACCCGAGTAGTCTTTTTTTTTTTTTCTTCCCCCGTCCAGTACCTCCCTTCCCTGACACAAAGACCTGAACACCAATTACACCCCCTTTAGCGTTCTCCACTTGACAAACAGCCCTTTGGATCAATTGCAGGCCCGTTTATTTGAACTGTGGTACTACCTCTGGGTGGCCAGAGTCCGCACTACTGTGGACAGCAGCTGCCCGTCCTTGGCTGAGACTTGCATGACATACTGTGGCTGACCATTCACTAGGCTGCCACAATCCTCCACAGTTTTCACCACAGGCGCGGCGGAGCTGGTGCAGTCTGGCAAGACTTCGGGCAGGTGACTGCAGCGGCTGGTTGTCATGGCAACAGACAGCAATTACTCCGTTAATGGCTTCCACATTCATAGAGGATTTCCATCTAAGAGAGATCAGAAAACAGTTTACTTGGTTGGATGGTTAATGGAAAATGGAGAATTATGGGCCACCAACATCAGCATGTCATTATTTAATATAAATACTAGGGTAGCTTAGATGTGGCATTATTATCTTGTTACTGTTTAACACAAGCATACTTGCATACATTTGTACTCACACACACACACACACACACAGGCAATGAGAGTTACGAACACCTGCTTATGAACAAGACAGTAAGCATGTGTGTGTGCGCGCACACACACACACACACACACACATATTCAGGACCCCTGCTTTCCATGAGGGGACAGAATGATGGCTCCGAAGCCCAGATCTGAAGAGAAGATAAGCAATTCTCCCGCTCTGCACCAGAGATGCAATAAGTCTTTGTTGACATTCTCTAAAAGTTACTAGAATCATTATTAAAACTGCTCGCAACCATTTTTTTCTTGTAAGCAATTTATTCTCTATGCAGCTTTATTCAGAGACACTAAGATTAAAAACAGGGAGGAAAAAGGAAGGGAAAGCAAAGAATTTGGCAAACTTGCACATTCGGGGACATCATTCAATCACTTTCCACACTCTGCGGCATCTATGTCCTGTAATGCAGCGATCTACCTCACAAACCACAGATTAACTTCCTGGAAGAAGCTAACCCAGCTGAGCCAGCCTCAAACAATTGTTCAGGCAGTGATCAGTTTGGTGAATTGTTTTGTTTTGCAAATGGGTATTGCGATAAATACATTAGCATTGGCTTTTCGTTTGTGTACCACTGGACAGCCAAAGCTGAACGCCTGAGTCAGGAGGAAACTTGCAGGATGCATTGTACCCAGAGGTGGCGGGACACAGGGTTGCCACCACCCACTGCGCCCTTTCTGTCAGTCTGTTCACCTCCTGCCACATGGCTCAAGCTCAGTACATGCATGGGATTGGTTGACAGACGGAGCCCTTGTCAGCAAGCAGTCAGGGTCATCAAAGCTCCAATTCAGCTAATGCAAACCTTGTCTTTCCCCCTCCAACTCAGAAAAAGATACTTGGGGTTCCTCCAGGGGTGGTTTCTAGATACTTGTCTCTACTTATTATGTTTTACTTGATCCCCAGAGGTCTGGAAAACAGGATCTTTCCAACTTTCAGAATGATGTACATCAGGGCAAGAACACAGTGTTTTCAGATGTACTTGAGTGGACAGTTGCGCTCCTGGCAGGCCCAGGTCTCACTATTTGAGACAAATGGTCACGATCCTTATCCTTGCTGCTGAGGTGTGTGGCTGACTTCCTTTTTCTTGTTGCCAGACTCCTCCCAGGGTGTGTGTGTGTGTGTGTGTATGTGTGTGTGTTCCTGTCTAGCAGCCCTCTGGAATCTGTAATGGAGAAATGGCTGTGGATATCAATCCTTGGTCGGGGGTGACACAGGAACATGGACAGTGGCTGTCCATCCATGCCATTTTACAGCACTCAATTCGAAGAAACAGATAGATAGTTGGTATAGAGTATAGTTTTGTTTTTCAAAAATAGGGTTTGTTGGGGTCTGAGGAGATAGCTCTGAGGATAAAGTTCTTGCTGTAGAAGTATGACCAGAAGAAGGAGACCAGGGTTCAGGCTCCCAGAACCCACATGCAAGCCTGGCAGATATGCTGGCTGTAATCCAGCACTTGGAACAGAATCAGGGGATCACTGGAGAAAGCTGCCTAGTTAGGTTGACAGGAATCAGTGAGCTCCAGGCTCAAAGAGAGACCCTGTCTCAATAGACAAAGTGGAGAGACTGAGGCATCAACTTTGGGACTATGTGACACACCCATGTGCACACCCCATACACGTGCCCATACATGCTGACATGCATACACATGTAAAAATAGGTTTTGTTGCTTTACTTTCTATTATATATAATATATTCTAGAAAGCACGGAGAAACTCATTTATGATGCCACCACTCAGAACCACAGAACTCTTATGGGGCAGGTAACTTTTTGTTTTTTTGGGCAGAATTAGCAGTGTGGAGATTGCTTGTAGCAGAACCAGAGAGACTTTTTTTCCTTTTAAATGGAGTTACAGTAGCTTTCAGGCCAATAAACAAAAGGATGTTAAAAGATGGTCCTCCTCTAAAACTGTGTATAACCCTCTCCTCCAGCCTACCCTGACAAAACCTCATTGACATGATTTTAAATTCTCATAATGCCTCACAGCCACAGAGTGCAACTTCCTGGCACAGCTCTCTTGCTTCACAAAGCAGCCATAGATGAAGAGCCAGGGGTGTGTTGGCAGGAAAAGCAGACACAGTGACCTTCTGCTGCATGGAATCATTATGTCTGGGTGCACTCCGAGAGTCTATTTTTGGCTTTTGCATAACTCCAGCCCAGAGAGTGGAGCGCTCTCTCTCTATGCTCGATGAACTGGAAGGGAGCAGGGGGTGGTGCACAGTGGCCAGTGGGAGCCAGGGCTATCCCTAGTCAGGTTACCCACTTCAGGCATGGTCATTCACTAGTAACAGAATACGTTTTCCTCAAAGGAAGTAGTGACCTACATCCACAACAAAATGCCTTTAAAATATTCTAGAAGCAGTTTTTCTTGGACTTATTTCCATCTATGATTTAGCTTCTGCATGACACACTCCATTTCACTTCTCATAAGCAAAGGCATATTATAAGCCACTTGATCAGTGGTGCCCTTTGTAGTGGGTTCTGGGCACTGAGTTCAACATGAAAGGACATGGGCACTTCTACCTTGCCTCTTCTTCAAGCAAGTCTTGGCTCCTTCTCATGTACCATGTCTACAGAGCCATGCACCCTAGATCATCCAAGTTGTCACTGAGCTTAGGAGTAAGCTGAAGAGCTATTCCAATCTAGCACTCCTGGATGAAAAAAATCAGCATGCCTGCTCTATGCCACTGAATACCTTTGAGAGCCAAAGACTGTCATGCTGGCAGAGAATCCCACTAGTCCTAAAAAGACTATTCTTTGGATTAAAACTGAGGTGGGAGGGATCATACGAGCATGAATGTGCCTGATCACAGTGGAGATGGTTGAGTTGGTTCCAGCCCCAGATGAATGGATTCAATCACTCACTCATGCAGAGGAGGAGGGATGAGAGCGTGTTGTGCCCTGATCTCAGGAAGGAGTTGCGATGAAGCATGGATGGGCAGGAGTGGACCTGCAGGCTGTATGCACCAATTGGCATGCATATGTTGCACCTGGGGCAGTGACAAATGGCCCAGCACATTGCCCTGTCTTGGTTGGAGCCTCTTGGGAAAACAGCAGGCTGTTGCCTTGGATGCTCAAAGGAGCTGAGCTGTGGGTTTGCAGCTTAGCACTGGTCTTCCACTGGCCTTTTTGCAAAATCTCAAGCGCCATTTGACTGTTTCCTTAGTAATGCTCATACACTTCTCTATGGGAAAGGAAAGTAGCTTCCCAGCCCATCTAAGACTTTTCTTCTTTTACACTTCTACAGTGCCCGGAAAGTTGGGTGTGTGTAAACTTGAAGTTTCAAGCTACACTGGAAGGAGGGGTCCTTTGCTGGCTGGGTTTGACACCTCATACAATCTCATTCTCAGGTTGAGAATAAAGGATGATTTGGTACTGGAAGAGTGGGTGTAGGTGGATAAGGGGGAGATAGTGAAAACGGATCAGGAGGCTAAATAAATGAAAGCCTGATTAGAGAATTGTTCAAATAAAAAGGCTTGTCTGTTAAAACTGTGACCCTTGCAGAGGACAGAGGACAGGTTTTACAAAAGCAGGAGCCCCAACCAGGCTGCAGCTAATCACTGCCGGGTTTCTGGAACAGTGTGCCACTGCTAAGTGATTTCCATGGGAACGTGGCTGGCATCATGAAGACACAGACTCAGGACGTGGGGGAAGGGAAGGGAAGCATTCAGAAAGCACATCCAGGCTCACCTCTACAACCCAGTGCCTCAGCCTCCGGAAAGCTCCATGAGGATCACAAAATAAAACATCCCTCCCCCTCCCCCCAAAAAAATCCCACTTCTGTTCTTAGAGGCCCAAGATTCACTGGGGTGTCCAATATGACATGATATCACCTACAATGTGTTGGGCTGTATTCATAGCTTTCTGGGGCACATGTGGCCTGGGTAACAGGTTGCACATACCTGAGGTGCACCACTCACTAGGATAAATGATGAGGACAAGACAGCCTTTCAGACTTCTCTGAGCTTTCCTGAATATCTGAACTTTGAGGCTTCATATTTCCTAAGCTACCTTACCTGGTGGTTGTGAGGCCTGGAAGTAATTAGTCAGTTTTCCATTGCTATAACACAATACTTGAGGTTGGGTAACTTGTAAGGTAAAGAAGCTTATGACACTCATAGTTTGGAAGCCAAAACTCCAACAGCATGACTCTAATGGAAATAAGGGCCTCCCTGACTGCATGACATCATGGTGGACAGTATCATGGTGGAGGTTTTCTAAGAGGAGAGAGCACATGAGGAGATAGCAAACTTCAGATCTTTCACAGGGTACATGCTTTTTAAACACCAAGCAAAAATCCTTGCACTCAGAGTGGGGACTCAGGGGTACAAGTGCTTGCTAAGCAATCCTGATGGCCTGATCTCAGAACCCACACAAAAACCTCGATGCAGTGATGCGTCTATAGTCACATCACTATTCTGGAAGATGGGAGACAGGAAGGAGACTTGACCAGAAGCTCCGAAGTCATCTGGTCCTGGTGTATATGTAGTAACATAAATAACAAGAGATCTCAAATAAGGTGGAAGGAAAAAACAAACTTCTTTGTGACCTCCACACGTGTGCAGTGTGGCACTCATATGCCTGCACACACACACACACACACACATGCGCACAGGGCCATGGCATGTGTATGGAGGTCAGAAGACAACTTGCAGGAGTTGGTTCTCCCTTTCCTCCACAAGAATCCTGGGGATTGAACCTTAATCCTCTAAGCCAGTCATTCTCAACCTTCCTAACGCTGTGACCCTTTAATATGATTCCTCCTGTTGTGGTGACCCCCAACCATAAAACTATTTTTGTTGCTACTTCATAACTGTAACTTTGCTACTGTTATGAATCACAATGTAAATATCTGATATGCAGGGGTATCTGATATGTGACCCATGTGAATGAAAGGGTCATTTGACCCCCCTCAAAGGGGTTGTGACCCACAGGTTGAGAACTGCTGCTCTAAGCCATCTCTCTATCCTAGGTTCCACATCGTAAATGTTCCGCCACCCCATCATCATTGTGGCACCAAGGACCAAGCTCCTAACATATGACCTTTTGGGGTACAAACTATATCCAGATAATAGCACAGGATAAGACCATGCTTTTAGAGTTGGGATCTAGAGATATGACTCAGTGGTTAAGAGCACTGACTGCTCTTCCAGAGGACCCAGATTCATTTTCCAGCACCCACATGGCAGCTTACATCTACCTATAACTCTAGTTCTAGGGGATCTGATACCCTTTTCTGACCTCCTTGGGCACAAGGCATACATGTGGTACATAGATATACATTCAGGCAAAAACAACAATACACACAAAATAGAAATCTTTAAAAAAGACAGAATAAGAAGTTAAATGAAATTAATAAAGTTGGGATATGTTATGTCTACATAATTTATGTTTTGAACTATGTTAACCTTAATTCCTATTCTTCTAGCCTGGACTGTACTTGATTTTTCTTTTAAAATCACCTTCCCCCATGGTGCTCAACCTATTTTGTGCTGTATTTTTGCACTATACTTGAACTCTGACATTGTGCCCATATGTTGGATAGGGAATCTTGTCCATGTTCACTGACTTCATGTAGTGATGAAAACGTAATGATATCTGATCAAGATACCTGGGTCTACTTGTTATAGCAGCCACTTACTTCTACCTTAACTAATCTAGCATGTAAGAATGAATTAGAAAACAAAACATAAGCTACTCCTAAGTTTCTTTCCAGGCCTGATTGTACCAGAACTGAAGTTTTAGTACAAAGTCAACCTTAGTCTCTTGGGCACAGGTCGAGAAGCAGAGGAAATCTGATAGACTGACATTTCTGAGTTTCTAATTTACCCACAAGGTTTAAAGGCAGAATCACACAATCACAAGCCTAAGAGTGTGAGTGCTGGCTAGTATGAAGCTGGGTGTGAGAGCTGCCTCGGTGGTCTGGAGCCAGAGTAGGACTTCACAGTCAACCTTAATGCCTAATTGCAGAAGTCTTAAGAAGTAGTAGTGCCGGGCGGTGGTGGCGCACGCCTTTAATCCCAGCACTCGGGAGGCAGAGCCAGGCGGATCTCTGTGAGTTCGAGGCCAGCCTGGTCTATAGCGTGAGATCCAGGACAGGCACCAAAACTACACAGAGAAACCCTGTTTCGAAAAACCAAAAAAAAAAAAAAAAAAAAGAGGAAGAAGCAGTAGCAAACTATAGCAATGGTCTCTGAAAGTACTGAGTAGTTACTAGTCAATGGGCATCAAGTCAAGCAAGATGAATGCACCCCAAAGATCTGCTGTGTAGTTAGGGGACCAGGTCCCGTGTAAACGATGTTACCAAAATGAAGTACAAAGGTAAGAGAGATAGGAGTTAGAGGTGCACACTTGTCCTGGAAGGGTCTTGGGTTACTTCACAACCAGAGCTGGTCAACAGCCATCTAAGAAGAAAATCCACTTATTCATTCTTCCATCTAAATAAACCTTTAACTACTTTTTGGGGATGTGTTAGCTAGTCCTAGGAAGTTTCTGGTACTGTGGGGTGCAGCTATCTCAAACTGTACTTGACATTTCCCAAGAAGTTCAGGGACCCAAACAACCTGGAGCCCCAGGCCTCTTCCAGGCTGCAGAGATCAGCACCTTCACATTACCATCTGTGCCCTTGATCATTCAGGGGACCCCAATGCCCTGAATTTCAGGGGAAGGATACCACAGAACTATGGAATGGCTGGACATCCTGTTTGCAGAGTCCCACGTCACCAGCACTGGTCCAGGACTCAGAATCCTGACTTCAACTTCCCTTCACTCAACTGCTTCAGGAAGGAGCTGTAAAATACCCCCTAGCTTTCTTCAAGGGATGCATACTCAAGGAGCCTGGCCTCCTCTAATGAGACCAAGGAGTGGGCAATGCAGGGCACTTGGTGGTGAAACGAGAAAGCAGCAATACTGGTCTGTCTGCGAACGTCCCTTCTGAGACAGTTTGGTGGACTGGATTCTAAGAGCAGTCCCCGAGAATGAAAATGCTGTTTGATGGAACATTTCCTTGACTTCCCAGGCATGTTAAAAGCAGACAGTGCACTGCATGGCTGACGAACTTAGAGTATCTTGAATGTTCAGAGCAAATAAGGCGAGGTAGAAAACCACACAGTGACCTTCCTTTCCAACGAAAATGGAGCAAATGACTAATTTCAAAACCATTAACGCGTAAAAGCCGCATATTTCTTCTGAGAACAGGACACAAAGGCTCTCCAAGGAGATTGCTGGGACACGATTACCAGCAACATTGAAGTTTTCAAAAACACGCCAAGGAGGCCATTCACTACGAATGTGGAGCCACAAAGTAGCTGCTTCATTACTTAAATGGCCACGGCAGGGCTGTGCTTACAGACTCACGCTTCCAAATTATACATTTCTTTCTGGATGCTTCACCGACCTCATTATGTAGAACACAGAGGATGTCATTCCAAATAAAGTGACCATCCAAGTTTTAATAAACCTGTCCATCAGGCACTTGATGAGTCTGGAGGGGGAAACACTGGCTGACCCAGTAAGTGAAAAAGAACGAAACCAAACCAAACCCCCACCCTTTTCTGTTTCATTATTTTCTGTTATGTGCTCACTGTCACACATCCAGAGTACAGTAAGCAAGTGCATTGCCTGTTTCTAAGCACGATGAACATTGAGATAGGAGGGTAATGCTATTTTTCTCGAGGAATGTGTAAATATCAGTGAGGAGATACAGGGAGGAAAAAGCTATGGACCAGCATAACGGGAGCTGGCACAGTAGGGGTTCTGACTACACATTCCTAGGGCACTGTGTTAAAGTTATATTCAGTTATTTATCATTCCTCGTCCATGTAATTAATTCTGATTTGTAGCCACAAGAAGTATCAGAAGCATCAGACAAGCCTTATTTTTCTCATTAAAAATGACTATATTTTCTCTTCACTCAGGTAAAAAACCTTCTCATTCTGCTGAAGGCAAAGAAAGCACCAATTATCATATTTATACATATTTTTCCCCCAAAGAAGTACTCATGAAATTAATTCAGATTTTGGAGGCTATCCATTTTTTCCATTTAATTTTAATTAGATAGATGAAAATGGCAATTAAAAAAACCCCATAACAACTCTGTGTGTTCAAAGATACAGCGACAGCTGAATTACACTTGTAAATAACAACTGGTTCCTACACACAGGGCCCCCGCTGAGCTGAGGAGGAGGTCAGGAAGTTTAAAAACACCACATTAGAAAACAGTAAGGGGGGGGGGGGCGGGCGTGCAGGCAAAACACAGAGAGATGCTTGTATGATGTCTCTCGGAAATACACAAGTATAATCTTCACGTAACTCCCAGGGTGCCTCGTGCCAACCAAACACACTCCCTGTCCAGCATGCATGAGGAAAGGGAGGCAGAGGAAAGTATGTTGGCAAGAAAAGAAACTCCCTAGTTACAAGGAAGCTAAACACGTCTACACGTTCCTAATCTGTTGTTAGATTCATGCCTCTGCTCTATCAGTATGCAAGCGAACGCCTGCGTTGAGGAAGTCGATCCGGGACTGGTCCTCAAGCTGTACTCGCCTCCTATCCTCAAGCAACCCAGCATTAGCTGTGCAGATGTACCAGCTCTTCACTTGAGTCTCCTGTGTTCCCGGATAGGGCCGACTACCGGCTTATTTTAAGCGAGGGAAGCTTGCGGGCAGGCTTTCCTTTCCCTGTGGCACTGAGGCCGTGGAGAAGTCCCTATCTTGCCTCTTCACAGGCCCAAAGTTCTGGGCTCACTAGAGGCAGGTGGCTGAGGATCCCTGAGGATCAAGCAAGACATCTGGTGGTCCTGCCTCCTGTCCACATAAGGATAACTATAGTTACTCAGTTTGCCAAGGAGAATAAGGCAAGTGCAGAATGAAGACCTGTTCTTTCAGGCCCTGCCCTTAGCATTACAGAGATGGGCTCCCTACTGCAGGCTTCATATTAACAAGGGTTCTCATATAAGTTTCATATATGGTCAATAGACATGAATCTGACTAGGTCTCCAACTGTGTGTGTGTGTGTGTGTGTGTGTGTGTGTGTGTATGCACCAAGGCATCTGCTTTGACAGCTTTTATAAACATAAGTAAAAAGTAAAAATCACAGAAATACCTCAGGGAATTGCTTTTCTTGGTCATAGACACTGCTCTCTGCATCTCTTCTCCTTATCCCCAAGTTCACCAGTACTCTTTTGAAGGGCAGGTGGGGTTTTGCTATGTATCTCAGGCTGATCTCAGACTCACAATCCTCCTGCCTTACCTATCTAGTGTCGGGACTGTGGGCATGTGCCTCACATCAGCTGGACTCATAGACTCTTTTCTATTGGTTCCTTAAAATGGCTTCATTTTTTTAAAAAAAAAAATAAGGTAAAAACAAGCTCAAAGTGAAGTAGCATACAGCCAAAGGACGCAGTCACCTGAGGACGCTTCATCACAGTTATTTTGGTTTGCATCCTGGATTCTTGTGAACCATGAAATTGGCCAATGCAATCTCTTCCTTGACTCTGGAACTTATTTCATGCCCACCTCAGTGCAAAGCATTTGCAAATCTTTTCACAGAACCTCGGCACCCTTCTTCCTACATGAGCTCGTCAGCTTCTCTGCCCTGTACTTGTGCCTTTGCTGGCACCCGCCTAGCTCTCCTGCATGGCATCCCTTGACCCTGGAGCTGGCAGCAGTTCCCTATACCTCTCTTATTCCGCACCTCTCGGGGGGCTGGCTCCACTTGGTCTTTTTCCATGTGAGGGTGGCTCTGCATTCTCCCAGATCTTCCACAGAAGTCACCCACTGGATCCTGGTAGAAGTGCCCTAGTGCATGGTCGGCTTACACAGAGGGCTGTTCCCCACCAGAAGATCCCCCAGAGCCCTTCAGCTCCACAGAGGAAAGGTCCTGAGTCAAACATCTGGTCTGGCCCTTTCACTGTCTATTCAGCCCTATCAAAATTAATGACTAAGGCTTCTTAACTCAATTCACCCTGTTTGACAGAAAGAGAAATAACTTTCTATTGATATTGAATTACATAATGACTCCAAACAAAACAACTAAATAATGCACAGAGGCCCACATTTAAAAATTTGTATCCAGGATTCTTTCAAAGCAGACAGAAAAATCACATTATTAATGGCAACAGTGCGAGCATATTTTTTTTACGTTCATAACACTATTCATTTTCCCTTTTCTAAGTGCTCAATAAATACTGCAGGTCTTTACTGCCTTCTAGGGTGAAAGTAACAGCCATGCCCCCACAGAGCTCATTCATTTGCTTTATGGGCTAAAAAAAAAAAAAATCTCTGGTGTGTCACAAATTAACACAATGTTCCTGAGGACAGTGTTTTATTCTTGAGTCTCCAATTTCACTAATAAATGTGAAAAACACATGTACTCAGATAAACCTCCAGGGAGCAGCCACTGCTGATGCTGAAGATTGGAAAGTTATTCCAGCTAAGATCAGCAATAACACCTGAGACAGGTTCCCAAACTCTGCTCCAGCTGCCTGGTGTAACACGATGCAGTGCTTTGTAGTAATGACCCCCAGAATGAAGAGTTTATTTCAATTTATTTTTAATAAAGGTAATTAAAAACAATAAGAATATAATATCTTCTAATCATTAGATAATAACCTTCACCAAAGTCATAGGTCCTAATTTGTCTATAGGCAATGTGACCCCAACTGTTGTCCCTGAGAAATAGTTCAAGTTTTTTTTTTTAAACACCATACAAAGGGAGCATTACAGCAGACCCATAGATACCTCATCATTTCAGTGTAGGAAGTAATCAGAACTCTGCAACTGGCCTTTTGCTTTCTCTCCTTCCTCCTCTCCCTCTCTCCTTTTCTCTTCCTACTGCTCTCCCTCTCTCCCTTCTTCCTATTACGACATCATAGCAAACCCCAGAAGTCATGCCATCTCACTTCCACATCCTTCAGTCTGCTTCGAAAAATACAAGCAGTTCTTACTTCAGCCCAAAGTAATGATACCTAACAAACTTAATAATAAATTTGCTGTTATGTAATATTTATATCATGTTCAAATTTCTCCAACTGCCTTGAAAACAATCCCTTTATGACAGGTTTTAAAAAAACGATTCAAACGAGTTGTACAAATCAAATTGTGTGTTTGTTTATTTGCCATAGCAAGCATGGGGAGGTCAGAGGACAACCTGCAAAAGATAGCTCCCTCCACTCACCACGGGGGTCCCGACAACTGAACTCGGACTGTTAAGCTTGGTGGCAAATGTCTCCTGCCCCTGAGTCATCTCACTGTCCCCTTCTTCCCTTTGCTGCAAGTTTATACATGTTGTCTCCAAAGTCCTAGCTCAAATTACACTTTCTTTATTTCTGCTTTGTCTTGTGGTGTCTTTGACTTGTTCTAGCCCCTTCATTTTCTGGAAACACATGGCTCAGCTTAGTTTCAGGTTCAAGTCTCAGTTGATAAGAGCTCATGGTGGTATTGTGTAGTTTGTGGTATATCACACCAGGAGGCCAACTTTTAGTGGGTCCAAAAAAGTTCCGAGTTTGGGCATTTCTTTAAAGATTTAATGGTTGTATGCATGAGTGACGCATACCTGAATTATTTCAATTGTGGACTATAGAAAGATCCCCCCCCCTCAGTAATATGTCCCTTTCCCACTTAGTATTTGGAATTCTTTTGCAACAAAGAACTCTTCTTCATCAACCAATGTGACATAAATATCCTGAATTGCAGTTTATACGCAGAAGGCAGAGTTCTTGTTCAATTCTTTCCTATGACTACCAATCTTCAAAGTGAAGAATGGGTGTCTTCCTATAGGAATTGGTGACATCCTATAGTAACTGAGTCATTTTGCTTTGTGTGTATACACACACACACACACACACACACACATATACACAAATATATATATTTGAGACAGGGTTTCTCTGTGTTGCTTTGGAGCCTGTTCTGGAACTCACTCTGTAGACCAGGCTGGCCTCGACCTCTCAGAGATCCGCCTGCCTCTGCCTCCCGAGTGCTGGGATTAAAGGCGTGCGCCACCAAGGCCCAGCTTGTTTATATTACTCTTAAAGGGCTCATTTGTCTCCAGTGAAATAAAGAGTTGGGTCATTACATGACAACAAGCTCTTCTTTTTGAATCAAGAGCACTAGAGGCTTGCTGAGCGAGTCTGATAACCTCGACCCCATGTAAAAGCCAGCGTGACTGAATTCCAGCACTCTTACTGCGAGGAGGAAGGTGGAGACAGGAGAGGCCCCCAGAAACTCTAAAGCCGGCTATTGTGGAGCACGCAACACAGTTCAAATAAAAGTGCCTCCAACAAGGTGGCAGACAAGGACTGCCACCCAAGGCTGTCTTCTGACCTCCACACAAATGCCCAGGCATGTGCATGCCTTCATACATAAACACACACACACACACACGTGAACAAACAAACATTTAAATGAGGAGAGCCAGACTTGTGGCTTCATGGATGTAAAATAAACTGGGGGCCTGGTCTCACCATACCATAGCACTCTAGGTTGGAGGGCTAGATATGGTTTCCTGCCCTGCTTTGCCATCCAAGACTCTTTCCCTTGTGGGTGTCTTCTCTCAGGCCCCAAATTCTTCGTACACAGAGGCCTTCTGAATTTACTTTTTCCTCAGGAATAGGGAGACCAACTCTAGAATAGCTTTTCTTTTGCTTGCTGCTCTACATATCAATGGTGTCTCTTGCCCCTGAAGGCCCATAATCTCAGATTATTTATTATATATACCTGGAGGCATTCCAAGCCCACGGATAGCATTGGCAGAGGGATTAGTGGAGGCCACTTTGCTGGAGTGTTTAGACTTTGTGATCCTGCCCAATGAAGCTTGCAGGTGGCTGTACCCTGGCCAGTGCCATGCTGGGTAACACATTGACATGCTGGGCAAGCTTCCACCAGGGGAAAAAATCTGCACATATATGAGAAGCATTTCCCTTTTCTTCTAATAAGGGTAAAAATGCCTAGATACTTCATAGGTACCCCCCACAGAAGCATCCATAATTCTTTTTAAACCACAGTTGACAAGTGTCTGTAAGGCAGGAACCCAGGATTCTCTTAGAGCAGGCATATATATATATATATATATATATATATATATATATATATATATACACACACACATACATATATATATATATATATATATATATATATATATATTTGCCTATTATCTCCTTGTTTTACTGATGGGCATCTGTCAGTTAGACATTAAGGCAGAGTGATACCAGGAAGATAATATGCTGGCTCTGTCCACACAGTTCAAGAAGCACTTATAAAGAGCATGTGTTTTGGAAACCTAGACGCTCAAATGCCCATCTGCATTTCCAGTTAGTTTGAACTGAGTGTAGATTAGCAAAGCAGTAACAGGAGGAAGAAGAGGGGTGGGGGTCAGAGGAAATCCCCCGACGGCCCTGTAGACACTATTGTGAGCACTGCTGCTCTACAGAGAGCGGCACATTAACATCTATTCCAAGGAGGCGAGGCAGGATGCAGGAGTGTTTTCCTAGCTTCAGTGGAACTTACTAAGAGCTGTTGAACCAAGAAGAGGCAAGATACACCTTGCCTCTGTGAGCGAAGGCTGTGCACACATTATGAAAAGGCTGATGCGTCAGGAGTGAAAGACAAGTGTGAACTTCAAATAAACTAACAAAAGCAGCCTGCTGCTGCTGAGAAGAGGTCTAGTGAATGGCTCTGATTGGAGAGTGATGCTGTACTTGAGTATTTGCATCTCCAGGTCCTGACTTCTTTACTGATGCAAATCAAAGCATATCATACATATGGACCTTCTATAAGGCTATGCTTACGCTACTATTAACCATAAACTCTTAAGCATCACAGATTTCACCACAGATCTTAGGGAATAATTGAAGGATCATCCCCATTGCAAAATTCCAATCTGGGCACATGAGAGGAAGCAGGTGTCAGTGGTTATGTGGTTGGCATAGTCAACTTGACTAGCATAGAAACCAGAAACACCAGCTGTACCAGCAAGGAGGGTTACCTACCTACCTCCTTACCTTTCGTATTTTCGACAGGGTTTTACTATGTAGCCCAGGACAGATTTGAACTCATGATCCTTCTTCCTCAGCTTCCAGAGTGCTGGAATTACAGGTTTGTGCCACCACACCCAGGTACAATTTCCCTTTTTGAAACAGCAGGGAAAGGTTACCTGGTACAATGATTTGACATGTGAGTCTTCAGGTTAGACACTTTGGGTTTGGGTCTCTTTGCTCTTCCATTTATCAGTTATTTCTCTGCAAGGTGGGGACAAAATGGTGGCCATCACATCTGTTTGAAGATGAAGTGAAATACTGTGTATGAAGTACCTAGTACAGAGGTTGGCACAACAGCCAACCCTGTACAAGGGCCACCTAACATCAGATATCTCCAGGGATTCACTAGTCTTCAGTATGTCTGTTTGAGCCAACACACATATCCATCCTTTCTACGGACATTCATTAATATGGAATGCAAAACAGTACTTTGAGAGGCAAAGTAGATAAATAGAAAAAATGTGGTTGGGAATGAGGCAAATAGGGCTTTTGCCGCCAGGTAGTAGGGCTCAATTATTTAACTCCTTCATGTATCTGAGAAAAAGGAGAATGTCCTTGCCATGAGTATTTAAAGGGCCTCACCTGAGTAGGTACAGGGTGAGTGGTTGATCTCTTTAAGATTAGAATGACTGAGAAACCTTGTTACTAGCTAGTATGATCTTGGGCTGGGAAGGACCACCTAGAACATGCCAGGGAAACATCTGGGTAAGGCCAAATGCACACACTGAGGCACATGAGAAACTTAAGGCCATTGGGTGTTACTGGAAGGTGAGATGTGCAGAGAATATTCCCCTCCAGCACAAGTGTCACCATAGCACAGGAACATTTCTCCCTTTGGTTATGCCTCGGGTAATAAATATGAGGTTGGGAAGAGCCAGATGGGCCACTACAGCGCTTGGTACTTTCTCTCTGTCCTCCCTAACTTTGTAAAAGACCTGGGCACCATTTTGACTTCAGAATAAGGTAGCTACTCTGAAGCACTCAGTGCAGAGACAAAGGGATGTGTGGTCTTACTCTTTCCAGGGAAGGATGTAGCTACACTTTTCTGACAACAAAGGAAAAAGTCAAACTGAATTCATCCCTGTATTCTGATCCATGAATCCCAGCATTTCTGTAAGTCAGGTACCCTTCACCTTGTTTACACAGTGCTTGTGTAGGTCTACTAACATGTTTACTAGGTACACTAGGGAGGAATGTACAGTTTCGAGAAATAAAATAGGGGCCTTTGCAACTCTTGAATCTGGGTCGTAAGAATATGTACTCTCTAAGGAGACTGGCCTATACTTTATCACGATTTTTTATTAAGTTCTATTTTCAAGGTGACATAAAATATGTGACCAAAGGTAACCCATGGCAGTGCATACACATGCAAGCATCCTTGCTTTGCTGATTCTTCCAGCTCTGTCTGTTCAAAAACTGGACTCATTCCTTAAGTTCACAAGCGATGATCACTGTGGCAAATCCAATAACAGAATTTTCTGCTGTAAACATGGCATTCTCCTCAGCATCTTTTTACAGCCCTTAAGTGATTCTGATGTACATGGAACTAAAAGCCTGGAGAATTAAAAATTACACAAATAATGAAAATGAGTTCCTAGGTGAATTACCCATTACTGTGGAGGTTTTGGACTATTTTCATTAAAAAGAGTAAAAAGGCCATCTAAAGATGTTTGTGTATCTACAGATGATTGTGAAGTCATTTTCTTTATTTCTTTCTAACTCCCATAAGCCTCTTTTATTAGTTGTGAGGAAAAAAGCTCCAATCTGCTTCAGTAAACTGCATTCTTTTTTCAACTACAGAAGCATCCATGGTTTCCTTACACGAGCAATCTTTTTAATGGCAGTGAAGTGACTGGGAAGACAGCATTAAAAGGCAGATTTCATGGGACTTCTCTCCATCTGATAGGCCCTTCCTACCTCCTTTTCTTATCATTTTAGGACCTACTGCTTTTCACAAGTTCTTGACATACAATGGGCACTTGAAGGTATTTGCTGACTTAATGAATGGACAGATGAATTCACTATCTTAATAACAAATTTTGTTGTCATATAGTCAATATGGGTGACAAAGTCTTCCTACTTAGGAATACGATTTTTCTGACAACTTTAAAGCATTCTCATATCTCTTCTGAGATCTGAGGGTTGTCTTTTTTATTTCTCTCTTGAACTTTGAATGGCTTTTGCACTCATTTGCATAGTGGAAATCAGTTATTCTGATTTTTTCATTGAAGAAAATGAGTAGGCAGCCCATGAATTTCAACTCAACATAGTAATGGGTGGCAGATCTAAAATAAAACTTTTTACCCCCATTAACACAGTCCCTTAAGTTGGTATGAAGAGAAATTGTTGAAAAAACACCGAAAGAGTGCAGAGTTTGTGGCGCATGTCTGTAATACCAGCACTCTGGAGCCTGAGGCAGGAATATTGTGAATTGAGGCCAACTTGAGCTATATAGTGAAATCCTGTCTCAAAATCCAACCAATCAACCAACCAACTACTCACTCACCAACCAAAGAATAACAGGACAGGTAGATAAGGGGCCAGAACACTTCAGAGGGAAGGGACTCTCCATTTTCTCACCAACTCAGAATACTGCTACAGTACAGAAAAGGGGATTGCCATGTGCTAAATAAGATCATCCCACCTACACAAGGCCCAGGTCCTTGGGCTGCTGTGTGAGATGCAGTGTGAGCATGGGGAGCGGCGTTGTTTCCTAAATCAGAACTCAAGGCTACACTCTCTCTCACTGGGAACAGAACGGCTGAGGAGAGTTGGAATGGTACCACAGCTTCCTTACTTGGAAATACTATTTGTGATTGGGCTTTTACTGGCTGGTTTTAGTATCCAACCACCTTTAGCCTGGTCTCTCTCTTTTTTTTTTTTTTTTTTTTTTTAAAACAGTCCCCGGCAGTAGAGAAAAGCCTGCATTCTGCTTCTGAATGATGGGCTGTGGACATGGCAAAATCACAAAAAACAGAAACTGTTGTAAAGAAAACCAAGTTACTATTTCACTTAGTCACCTGTAACTGTAGGCTGGAAAAGACGGGCAGACAAAGGTGTCATGGTGCTGTGAGGTATAACCCTATGTGTCATCTTAACAGGGCCACGGGTGCTCAAATATTTAATTAACCATTATCCTGGGTATTTTTGTGAGGATGGTTTCTTTCTGGATGAGTTTAATGTTTAAGTTGATAGACAGAACACCATCCTCAATGTGGAAATTTAGAGTCTGGAATGAAACCAAACCGCTGGAGTCTTCCCCGAGGAAGACGGAACTCTTCCTCCCTGCCTGCCTTCTACATGGGCAGAAGCCATCACCTGCCCTTGAGCAAAACTCAAACATTGGCTCTTCTTGCATCTTCAGCCTGCTCTGTTCCAGACTAAAATGACACCATTGGCTTCTTAGGGGGTTCCAAAGGTTCTTCTGAGCATGGGTGACAGGCCCTCTCACACAGAGAAATAGTTCAGAGGTATGCATCTTGTCTTGAGACTTTTAGGACATAATGTTTGAGTCTTTAAGAAATTTATTTTAAAAGCATATGCAGAAATGCAAACAGAGTTATGCATAATCAGTAGTGCCTCTTTATACCCTGCGGTATTCCTTTCTTGTAGCATAATGTGATATAACTGTCCAACAGTTGGGTAAAGGTTAAACAGAGTACTTCCATATCACTGATTATAAGTGAGACCATTGGCATTACTTTGTAATAAGTGTCTAACAGCACTAGGAAATAAAGCATAAAACTGTAAGAAAAAGTAGGATATACAGCATTTATACTTAGACTTTCAAGTCTAACTTATCAAAGAGAGAAAGATGGTTTATCAGTGTGTGAGCATTGGTTCTCCCCACGCGGTAAGTGCTTCCGACCTCACCTTTGTTGCTTGTGCTTTTTACCTTTGTCGAATAAAATACACTTGATTATATTTTAGAATATGGGTGGACAAATAACCCCTTTTACAGGCCTTACGGGGGAAGCACATCAAACTACTTCCTGAGAAAGCAAACCGTAACTACTGAAATTGAACCAGAACAAGCTCAGCCCAAACTCAAAAGGTATACGCCTCCTCCATCAGGGACGTCCTTCATTCCAGAGGTGTGAAAGGACATTATAAATCTCGGGGAAGAAATCCAGTAAGCTCTCTCCATAGTTGCCTGTTCCAGGAAACACCTGCGTTCGTGAGTGGGGAGATGCTGGGTTGAGCCCCACAGGTCCCTGGGCTTTTGCTGCTGACTGGCTTTGGGACCACCAGCCTGTCATTTACGGTCCCTTAGCTGCAGGCCTTTCATCAAGGACACACGAACATTAAGTCAGCCTCTAAGCTATAGCAGGTATTGCCAGGATAAAACAAAGCAGTGACCATCAAACTCCCTCAAGTACAAGGCTCTGAGGCCATGTTAACAAGTGGTTGTCAGAGTTCAGCACCACGTCCACATTTATGTCCTCCTATGGTCTCCTGCTCCGTGGTGGCAGTCACAGATACCGGCAGTAGAGGGACAAAGTGATCCAGACAGGATACTCTCTTTTCTTTTCCCAGCACAAATACAATGTGCCTAAATTAGCATTTAGTTGACTTTTTTTCTTTCCAACCAGAAATATGCTAAATTAAATTAAAAATCCATATACTTAACTGGAGTCATATTCGTGTGAGAGGAGACGAATCTATAAACAGCAGCTCGCTGCAATGATCTGCCAGGCTTTTATAAGGCCACATTTATCATTCCTCTGTGGAATTTATACATCCAAATTGCCTGGCCAGCAGATGTATATTTAAATACATGGCCTCATGTGAATTGGCGGGCCTCTGTTTCATAATGAGGAAACTAAAAGCAAAGGGATTTTATGATTTTCTCAGCACCCTAAAGTTAGCAGAAGAACCCGATTAATTCACTTCCTGACCTCAATTTCTATTCGACCAGCTACCATTATTACTATTCTCAGGTATGGATTAAATAACACGGACCTTAGTATTTTTGTTTGGGGCTGGAGAAGGGCGGGATAAAAGGAAGCAATGGGGAGAGAGGAGGCCCCTCCCCTCAAGTGAGCACCATAGGTGATATCTCTAGGAATGACAAACATATGCCACAAAAATGCTCCCAAGTTTCCTAACCACACTGAGTAGGGTTGTAAGCTTAAGGAAAGCACATGTTCTTTTGATAAGACCTGCATTTTGAAACAGGAAGAATCTTGGTATTTAACGCTTGGGCAAGGCGGTGTGAAAGGTTGTGGGATGTCCTGAATACATTCTATAATATGCCCTGTGGTGCCTGCCTATCACCGACATGATGAGCATGGGGACATGAAGACCTCTGCTTCCCCCAGCACTTTGGAGGAGTATAGAACATAATCCTGTTCTGCTGCTCTGGTTTTCCAGACGTCTATTTATTTAAACTAGCAGCTCACAAGCAGAGAGGAAAAATAAAAGCACCCCACAAACACAAGGAACCTTCAAAGCAGACCCCGGACCCCCTCCTTAGTGTCCTCAAGGTTTCACACTGCAGATGCAGCCTCTTACATCTGTGAGTCATCACACATTTTTTTTTTAAGACATCAAAACTCATTCATGTTCCATCTTCCTCAATGATTTAATTTCCCCCACAGCACTTCAGAACTGTAGGCAAGAAAGTTCTGGGAGCTGTCCTACTGAATTACAGAAATTTGAATCTGGTTTGAGGGAAATAACTTCACATGTGCATTACAATGAAGAAAATGTAATATTTCCCCACTTTCTCAGGGGCCCAAACAAATAATTCCCCTTACTTCTTACGCATAGTAAAGGAATGCAAGTGATCTCCTCTGACTTTTGAAATCACCTACTTTGGGAACAGAGGAGGAAGTTGAAGGCTAGTTCTCACTGGGCAAAAATGTACCAGAAATATAATAGATGGCTGTCTTTCTTCACCTTACAGAAGCTGCCAGAGGTTTCTTTTTCCTGACTGTGTAATAACTGCACCCTTGGCTGGAGAGGTGGCTCAGCACTGGCTGCGCTTCCAGAGGACCTGGGTTCAATTCCCAGCACCCACATGACAGCTCATAACTGTCTGTAAGTCCAGTTCCAGGGGATCCAACATCCTCACATAGACATACATGCAGGCAAAATACCAATGCACATGAAACAAAAATAAATCATAATAAAAAATTTGGGGGACTGGAGAGATGGCTCAATGGTTAAGAGCACTGACTGCTCTTCCAGAGGACCCGGGTTCAATTCCCAGCACTTACATGGTAGCTCACATCTGTCCTTAACTACAGTCCCAAGAGATCCAACACCCTTCCACAGGCAAAACAAAACACAAACGCACATTAAAAATAAATAAACAAAAAAAATAATTGCACACTTACAAGCTCCTGTTACTATGGATTCACCAACAAAAGCAACCTAATGCTGTGGTTGATTTCAACAGGTAATGTTCAACTTAAGCACTAGGATTATTATTTATAACTTGACAAGGTCATCTCCTTGGCATGTCTTCTGTACAAAGAAAAGGTTACCAGCAGCATGTCACCTACATAACCCCTACCTTTATGCCCTTTCCTTATAAAGGAAGGCTTCCTCACATGGCATGCAGTGGCCATGGCTAATAAAAGACCTAGGAGAGGTCTGGATGAGAGCACACCACTTTAGCACTACCCATTGTGCATGTTCTTCTCATCCCTGTCCCTTCCTATAAACGGGTGCCAGGCAGTCACCCTTCACTCTGATTACTCTTGGAGCGTGGTGTAGAATTAACAAACAGAGCACACTGGTATCTTAGAAGAAAGTTTTACTAGCACTTTTTGAAAGAGTTGTAACTCTAACCTCAGAGATTCTTGTAGACGAAGAGTATGTGAGCCTCAAATCTGAGATGATAACAGAAAGAAATCGCAGTGTGACGGCTTTGTGTTATTCACCCATGGCGATCGTCTTCTATAAATCACAACAAACACTGAATTAGTGAACACCGAACCGTTGCTCCTAGGGAAATATGGGGTTAGGTTCCTGGCTAGACCGTGTTCACTTACAAATCAACATATAACATTGTTTTGTGAAGGATTACATGTTAGTTAGCACACATTGGTGACTCATTAATATTGAACCTATGATCCAAACACTGTGGGTCACAGCCGAATGAAGCTCATCTGTCACACTTATTTTCTCCATAAGGCATTATCTTGTACTCTGGGACACTCAATAGCACTTTAGCACAGCCCTTGGAGGCCACTTTAGAGAGTGAGATCACCAACCCCAAGCACAAAAGTGTGAAAAATGGGGGAAAAATGGACTACAAAAGGACATTTTAAAAAGTCTATTAAAGCTAAAACAAGAAGGCACCACATTCATAACCTTGCTTGACCTCAGCTGGACCATGTATATAAGGGTGACTCCAACCCTTTGCCACACCATGTATGTCTGTGAAAGACTGAAATTGCCTTGAGTATTGACTTGGGAGTTACACATACATTTGAGTGAGTAAGGGAATTTGCATATAAGGAAGCCTTGAATAACAAAGATTGAATGTGTATATTCTTTATTCAATAGCATATCCTGTTCTCTATGTTTTTTTTTTTTCCCTAAAATGTCCTGATTCTCTTTTCTCTGATACCCTCAATCAATCCTTCATGCTAAACGGAAACATTTTTATTCTACACAGCTATCACGACTGCAGTGCAGCTCTGTCTTACTGATTCCTTTACATGGGAGTTTGGAGCTTGGATTTTCAAAAGTGAAAGAGTGCTGGGGATGGCGGGAAAGACAGACAGACAAGTCCACAAAACTCTATGTCCTGTTTTAGAAATTAGGCCGAGTGTTGTGTCTGGGTTGTTTGAATAAATACAGTCTATTTTATAAGCTACTAATGTTTCATAACTTACTTTGCTTCATAATTTTATAGAATGACAAGACATTACTAAATATTATAGGGGAGATGCTAAAAGGAACACCTGGGAAAACAGGCCTCTGTCTCCTTAAGGACTTCGTGTGCTAAACTACACTTCAGGAGCTTTCTGATACCAGGTAAGATTTAGAAGTTTAAGCCTATTTTTTTTTTTTTAAAGTTGCCTTCCCTAAACCATTGAGGAAGGTTTTGACACCATCCACCCAACAAAGAAGCAGAATAAATAAAAACAAACTAAGAAAAACAGTTGCGAAAACTCACACTTGTTTAGAAACAGCTTTCCGAATTGTGCTTAGCTTTTCAAAACGTAAGCCAAAATGCATGTTGTATGTGCTAATGGCGCCCTGGAGAGCAGGACATGAATAAGGCAGGGCGGACTGGCACTTCCTCCAGCTCATGCAGCATTGAAGTAAGATTCTGGCAGAGTGATTGTTTACATTTGGCCCTGGTCCCAGGAAACTGTATTCATTCATTCAGTCATTTATTCGCTGGTTCAGAGGTGAGAGCACCACAGGACTGACGGGGTCCCTTCTCTTTGCCTGAGTGGCCATCAGATCCTGACCCGATTGCCACTCATTTCCATCGAGGATGGACACTAGCACTTGTCCTGTGGAGGAAGGCTTGAAGGAACGAGAGGTGCGTTCTCTAAGGGCATGCCCACAATGAGGCTACCCTAGCTTCGAGCAATGCAGTTTGTCTCGGTGACTCTGTAATGTCAAACTCCAAAACTGCACAATGCGTCATTATTCCTGGTTATACAACCGTGGATCTTCTGAGACCCACGGAGCAGGCTTCCTAGCGCTTCATACCTAAAATTAACTTCATAACCCATTATAGTTCTCTTAAAGACAACGGAAACCCTCGAGTATTCTGAGCTATTTAATCACATTGCGGTTTTAAAAGACGGTATCAACACTGTTCCCACCACTTCCCACATGGTTTAAGAAGCAATAAAAACCTTGAAAGCCTCAGTGTAATCACTCAGTGTAATCACGGAGGCTTTTCCTAATGACATCTTAACTCTTTAGGGGATCTGTCTTAGTTATTCCACGTCAGGTCTTGCATACTATGTGGTCTTTGTCACAGTCACCTTACTAGGCCACAGTAGCATGGAAACAGTCACAGACTTTAAACAACTGAGTACAGTTACGTATTTCAATAGAATTTCATTTGGGACACTGAGATTTAAATTCCATATACATTTCACATGTCACAAAGTATCAGTCTTTGCTTTAGCTTTGCAAAAAAAAAAAAAAAAAAAAAAAAAAAGGAATATGAAAACTATTATCATAGTCTGAAAAAGAAAATATAGTCCTTGTCCAATAGGGGTTTATCAACCAAAGCAAAGAACAACAATATGGCCATAAAATACAGAGAAATAACTATATACACAACATGGTAAGATAATGGCTTAGGGTGAGCTATTTCTATTATACGGTTAAGTCTCTAAGGTTTTACTGGTGGCAGTATTTTGCAAGGGATGTCTTAGGCCCTTTAAAGCCATGAGAAAAATCCACGTGGTTATTGGCTCTCATTCTGACTAGGTGACTGTCTTGAAATTTCATCAGAAGCACTTATTATGTGGCCAAGCTCAAACTTTGCACAGCTTTCAATCCCTGCTGTATTAACAGTACCATATTATTAGCAAGCTTTTCTTTTCCTGGGATTTGCATCAAGAAATGATGCTAAGATGTAGCAGTGTCTTATAGGAAACACTGGAAGAAAAGAAAGTATTGGAGGACATAAAAATAATAGTGTTCCCTATATGCTACATGTAGCTCCAGACACCTGACTTCTATTACCCCAATTAACCCTGCAATGATCCCGAGACAGGAATTTTAAAAATTGCTATTACTGTGTTAGTAGGAAGCTATAGCACAGAAGGGTTAGGCTCACTGTCCATGGTCACTTAGCAGTCTGAACCGAACCCAGGCATGGACCCGTGCTCTCAGGGACCCATATTGCCACTTCCCAATACTGAAGGAGGGTCTAATAACCAGTTAAGCTCTGTCACTTGCATGGCATTACTTTGCCAAACTCTTTTATAATATCCATTCACCACACCATCTCTCTTCTCTCTCATTCTGTAGGGATCCAGTGGTCCATTTTCTAAGGGCCAAAGTCAACCTGTAAGCCCCACCTGCCCAAGGACCAGGTAGCTTCTTGGAATGCTGGGAGTTGTAGTACTTGGAAAAATAACAAAGCCACATGGGAAATATGGTGGCCATAGGATTTTGTCTATAAATAGCCCCTACAACACATGTCTCATCACCACTCACTGTGATTCCAGAGAGTGGTCCTAACCAGAGTCCATCCTGGTCAATATTTAATTAAAACTTGCTTCAAATTTGGCTCGAAACTGTGGAACTGTTTTTCCTCTCGAGAATCTCAGGATTAACATTTCCCACTCGGAACAGGAGTGTTTGTAGGAAAGCCACAGTGAATAGTAAGTGTGGGGCTGGAACGCAGGAGACCTTGGTTCCTGCTTAGTTGTGAGCGGAAGACCCTGCTTAGATCACTTTAACTCTGCGGGATCTGATTTCCTCACAGACAAAACAACAGCTGTTCTTATGGACATGATCAGATGGCTCCACATGTGTGGAAGTATTTTATCATCTACAAGAATGGAACAGCGCTGCTAGTTATTTTTATTACACACACAGCTTTCCCTGCTGCCTCTTCCATCCCTTCTCTAGTTACTGTAAACAGTAATATATCTGACGATCACAGGATTTTGCACAATCGTTTTCTTGGCCGACCCTTCCTCCTGTTTGTCCTCTTTATTCACTGAGGAGACATGATTTCTGACTCCTATCCCTCATTAGAGATGACAAGACACACAACGGCATGCTGGAGCTGGCTTAGCCTATTGCCTCCAGGTCTTCCCAACTCCAATTCAAGGAAACCATGCCCTGAAATTGGTGATGGTGAGAGTATTTATACCACGGAAATGGCAAATTATACACATTGTCCTCCCTTTATCCTCCCAACTAGAAAACTACTTGCTGCATACGTACCAGCACACATCTGGATTTAGAAGCAAAATAATAGACTATTACAAGTGTTAAGAAGGAGAGCACAGAGTGGCTTGGAAGTAGGTAAGGAATTACCAGAGCTACGAGGGATGAGGGATGAGCAGAGACAATCAGAGACTCCTTGAGGAATGGGTCTTAAGCCAAGACAAAAACAATAGGAGCTAGCCAGACAAAGGAAACAGGAAAGAACGTTCTAGGTGGAGGTAAAGGAGAGGGTTAGAGTAACTGAACGCCGTTCCTTAAGGCTTTGGTACAAAGTGCTATGGAGAAGAATGAGGTCAAAGGGGTGAAGGATACAGCTTACCCCGAGGACTGGTTGTCTACCAGTGGCTTCCAGCAGGTATATGAAGGTTATAATGATGGGCCCAGAGTCAGAGAGGTGGCATTTAAATTCTGGGTCTTCTAGCTGAGTGATTTCAGAAGTATATTTGCCTCAGGGGACAGCTGAGCCTTACTTATAAAAGTGGGGTAGCCACAGAACTCACACCTGCTGGGCTGGCCATGAAGGTGCAGGTTTAGTGCTCAGCACAAAGCATGGCTCATAGGAGTTGCTTTGGAGGTATCCAAGTCCAGGCCAGCTGGTTAGCAAGCACAGGCGTTCATTCTGGAGGGCTCTGTCTATAAGCCTCTCCTACCTAGAATACTCCAGGCCCATGTTTCTCACACTCTGGATGCTGCTGATCATCTATTGAGCAGTACAGCCAGTTTTTTGAGTCTTGACTTGCACTTCAAAACATAGAACTACACATACACATGCACGTATGCACGCACGCACGCACGCACACCCAACACCAAAGCCAGACTTGTGCTTCAGCGGTAGAGCACTTGTGCAGCATGATGAGGCTCTGGGGTTCAATCCCTAGAACCACAAAAGTCAATCAAGCTGGAGGAGGCATTGAGGACCCCCGACTGCCTAGTTTTTACCGAAGTCATGCCCTGTTGTAAGTCACTCAGAGACTAGAACTATCTAAGGCAAGATACTGCCCAGTAACTTGGCAGATGATGGGACCGAGTATATGAAATTGCTTTTAGTTTGGTGTATCCCAGAAAGATAATTCTATATGTGAACTGACTTTAGAATAATTTATTTTCAACATATGTCAAAACATATCCAGTTTGCCCTTTGGAGTTGCAAACGCTGTTTGGCATTTCTTTTTCCTTTTCAATTTTAAAAATGGAAAACAGTGGTGGGGGCCTGACCAGTGCTTGGTAGAAAAATAAGCACCCCATGATGATTTAGTTTCCTGAGTCTCCACAGGGCTCACTCCCCAGGCATATGCAATTGGCACCAGATTAGCTGCCGACATTTATTGACAAAGGAATTAATCTTCACCAATGATGTTTCTTAAAGCCTATTCTTTACAGGAAGCAGGGACCGACATCAGGGCTCCTTTATTTATTTTCCTCTTTCTCTCCTTTTCCTCCAGATTAAAGTGGCTGAAAATAGCCCCGCAAACCCTTGATTTAACCGAGGAAGGTGCAGGAGAAAAAAAAAAAAACCATAGTGGCAGGGTGGGGTGGCTGGGGAGCAGAGCATGGATGTTTTTGTGCAGCGAAACTATTCTGTGAGGTACTATATGGTGGATATACATCATTACACACTTGTACAAGCCTGTGAAATGTGCTACACCAAGAATGAACCCGATATGAACTCTGGACTGGGGGTGATTATGATATGTCAAGGTGGGCTCATGCATGGCTGTGCCACTCCAATGGGAGATGTTGCTAATAGGTGAGGCTGTGTGTGGGAATGAGGAGACTTTTTAAATATTTCTGTGAACAAAAAATTGATTTAGAAATAAAGTTTTTAGGGGCTAGTGAGATGGCTCAATAAACAAAGGTGCTTGCTGCTGAGCCTGGTGACCTGAGTTCCCTTCCCAGAACCCACATGGTGATGGAGGGGAGACCCGACTTCCGTAAGTTGTAGCCTGACTTCCACACATGTGCTCTGGCATACGTATGGCCCTGTCCCTACACTCAATGTAGAAAATAAAATGAAATAATGTTAAAGTTAAAAACATTAACAAAAATAAACAACACATATTCACAGATGACCAGCTCCTGACCTTCAAATCATCTTTTCTCTGGAGCACAATATCATATGCCCACTTCAGGTAGTCACTGAAACCACATGTATCATGAGATGTCTCTCATATGGGCTGGGAGTGTCTCTGGGGATGGACAGTGTGAGAATGGATCTCAGCATGCCAACTGTGTACCTGGTATGAGATACCCCATTGGTGACCTGCCCATGGCCAGTTTCTGAATGAGGTGCCTTCTGCTAATGTGTTTCTCACTCAGAAAAGAAGCCACATATACTTCCCAGATCCATAATTCAGCACTGAGCTGGAAAATTCCAGCTTCTATCATCCAGACATCACTTGGGGCCCCTATAACCTCGAGTGCATGGGCAACTGCCATGTTCCTTGGATGACTTCAGTGAGACCACCCATTTCTGTACTTAGTCTGTTAAGGTTCTGCTGAACATTCATGTGTACCAGGCTAGGGCTTCTGCAGAGAAACACAAAAGAAAAAGAACAGAAACACTACCCTGATAACTTCCATACACGATTGGAAAACAGTGGAAACAAGACACAGAACTATAAAGTGAGTGGAGGAAACAAAGCTGATGGTACTGACAAGAGTTGGCCCTAGTTTCCTTGTTACATGAAGTTCTATGTAACGGTCTTTGGGCCAGCTCCTAGGGGGCTTATTTCTTAAGTTCTATGACTTTTATCATGTCTGCAGTACGGGCCAGCAGTGCAGAACTTAGTGATGGCTGGAGACAGATTCTGGTGTGCAAGGAGGTCAGAGTCCTCAGGATAACATACCTGTGGGTGTGACCATCATGGTTTGGTGCGGGTGTGATAAGGAGGACTTAAATATCCACAGCTTCCATTCTGAATGCCTGCCCAACTGTATAGACGTTCCGTGAGTTGTATAAACTTTGGGTCTGATTAATTTAGGTGTGTGATGTTTTTATTTACTTGCAAGTTTTTTATAATAAAGTTTATAGAAAATATCTACATCGGCAGGGGCAATCTGAGGAAGATGTCATGGTAAGAGTGTCTTTCCTGGACAGGCAGCATTTGTCTTCAGTCCTCAGCATTTTTGAGTATGTCATTGTCAGCTTACAGCTAAATTGGTGGGGGACAGTGAACTTGTGGGCATGTAGGGAGAAGGAGGATTTCTTTTATCTTGAAATAAAAGCTGCCATGTTAATCAACAAAGCTTCTGATACAAGCATAAAAATTCTTTTGAATAGAAGTTTAACTTTATTAAAAGGAAGTCTTAGTGGAGGAAATACCTTAAAATATATTACTTAGGAGGTAAACACAATGGTAAATGCCTTCAAATCTAAATGCCAACGCCTACATGAACATATGTTAAAGGAAACAAGACACTTACAGCTAATAAATAATGTGAAATCTCAAATTCATCCTTCCTAGAGGATTTAATTATCTTGTGAAGCTGATTTGGCATTAACGATCACAACACACAAATCATCTAAACCAAGAAAAACACAAGGATACCATAATCGTGTTTCTACAAGTCACATTTCCAGTGGCTCTGATGGAACAGGAAGCATAGAATGCCTTCCAGGACAGAGCGGCAGATGGCATTCCATATTGCAAGAACTCTCTGAAGGTAGAGCTACATCGGAGAAAATCCAAACTCTTTTATCTTTGCATTCCTGGACCAGGGATCTAGAGCCCAAGCTGTAAAAGAAAAACCACAACCATGAAAGACCCTACTTTGCTCCCTTCTAGCAGCCCTTCATCTAAGACCCTGTGGCTGGCCACCAAGGAGGAGAGCTGCCTACAAGACAGATTAATGTCTGACAGGGCACATGCTTTCTCCTACTTTCCTTACTGTTGTGAGGGAATCATCAGGTTCCCAGCACAACCCAAGGGCAGCATCCACAGGGGATGGGATTAGGGAGGTAAAGAGGCTTAGAGACAACCTTTTGGATTAGGTGGTCTGAAAAGGAAGGGAACGGACTCTGCAAAACTTCCTGTGACCTAAGGGGGAAACAGCCAATTCCAAGAAATAAGAGGTAGCATTAGTAATAAGGATGTGTGACTTCCATGATCTTCCTTTCATAAAAGAGTCTTTAAGTGGTCAGACAAAAATCTATATACTTAAAAACCTATACATGCATATAATGGGACACCACAGGAAGCATCCTGTCCTGTCTCTGCCCATCTTCCCAGCTCACTTCTTCTACTACCCCAACACCAACAATCTTTGTTTTCCCAGGATCTGTGATGCATTGATCTGCCCTCCTTTTCACCTTATGGCCATCCATTAGTATCTCCCTCAAAATCCAGTGTAAACAGTGGCCCATCGCCAATCAACCTCTTCCACGCACATAGCTACTTTGTCTAGTTTCCTATCAGAACAATGATCAAGCTCTTTGCTGAACCTATGTCTGCTTTTTCTGCTGAGGAACATGTTGGAGAAAGATGCCTATCTTGAATCATCATACTTTAGATTCATAATCAAGAGAACCCAAATGTCAGGAAGCATTCCTCTCTTAAACTTTCTTTGGCAATTTCACATTGACCTTTCTTCCCCCCAGTCTCAAATATCTTCTCACTCTTAGCTGACCTTGCCTCATATTTCATGGAGAAAACTGGAGAGATCTAGAACTTCTGCAGACTCCTATGATCCCACTTCTCACATACGGTGCAGTCTGTACAGTGGACTTTGTCTCTCACCTGTCCTCACATCTGCACTAAATCCCATCCCTCTATATGCCTTTCAACTTTACAAGACCACTAGCAACCATCTCTCTAATCAATATCATAAGTTTCTCCTTATTTCTGGACCATCTCAATAGCATACAAGTATGTGGTTATAGCTCTCAACTAAAAACAGAATCCTGCTTTTGTGATGTGTCTTCTGTAGCTAATCATCTCATTAATCAGTTCCCCCTACAGAAAAATCTCCTTGAAAAGTTTTTCCATTTCTTTCCTTCCATTCTTTTCTCTTTTCTTCTTTACCCAGATATCACTGAGACAGCAGGAAGTTTACAAATTGAAAGTGTGCAGTGTGATCACTTCTGACATGTGTTTGCACTGTGAGACATTGACACAATCAAGACAATGAACCTTTCCACCATGCCGCAGAGTGTCCTGCTGCATCCATCTCTTCCTTTATACCCAACCCTGTAAGCATCTGTCACTGTCACCCCACCCAGACCACCTTTGTCAGAGTCACAGGCTCTTCCCTTGGTGCTGATTCAACAGTCAACTCTTGCTTCTCATTTGACCTTGTCCCAGCTTGTGACTTAACTGTTTTCTCCTTGCATCATGGTACATTTTCTTGGCTTCATTTCACTTCTGACATATTACAGTAGATAGATTTCCCCTTTTTTCCTCATGGATGCTGCCTCCTAATTTCTCCCCTTCTTGCTGATCATTTTTCACTGGAGAGGCACAGAGGTCAGTCCATGCTTTCTTTTCTTTTCTATGTACACTCATTCCTTTGTGATCCTCAACCAATAACATGGTTAACTTGGTAGATAATAGACATTAAGTAAAATTTTAGCCAATAGCATATTATCCTTTATAGTAATCATGGAGTTCAAAATGGTAGAATATGTATAGTACTATTATAGAATTTGTATTCACAGAAGGTTTTGAATTATACTTCAACTATAGCAACTTCTTTTGAGGGAATGATGAACTTGACTGGACAGCTTCATCTTTGTTATTATACCGCTATGCCCCTCCCCCATCAGTGTGAGCCCACTCATTTCTCTGTTGACCGTGTTCACGGGACTCATCTCTTCCTTGCTGATGCCATTTGATATAACTGGTCTACTGTTGGATAAAAATGTGCAAGTAGCTCAAGTGGGAACAGTAAAGGGCAGTGCCTTACAGACAGAGCTGGTGGGTGCAACCTGAGAAATGGAAAGCAGGCAGATCTCTGAGTTCAAGGCCAGCCTAGTCTACAGAGTGAGTTCCAAGACAGCCAGCGCTACGCAGAGAAACCCTGTCTCAAAAAACCAAAACCAATAGCCACAGTAACAACAAAAAAGTTGACTCCACCAATCATTTAAAATCAGGACCAGCCTCATTTGCTTCATAGTCAAACTGCACATTTACTAAGGAGGTTTTTGTTTTTCCTGGTGATGCTTATTGCTTTTGTTTTATTTTGTGGGTTGACAAAAGCAGTATATATTTCACTTTAATGCTAGGATCATGCAGATGTTTAATCAAATTATTATAGAAAATCCATGTTCTTATAGACGCATTTTCTGGCTTCATGCTGTATCCAGACAGTTTTCTAAGCCTGCTGCTTGTCTGAAGCTTGTCTTTTTAGCATACTCTTTGAGATTAGGATTAAGATGTCTTCTTCTAAAAAATGTGTGTTCTAGGTCTACAGACCCAGACTCTCTCATTTGCACAGTGAGCACCTTACCCACTGCCTCTGTGCCCAGCCCCATGAGAATGACTTTTCTTCTCTCTTTTATGTTCCTTGCTTCTTTTGCTAGAGACTGTTTTCGGTTTTTGGAAGAAATCATTATTCTAAAGATTTCCAAATTCTTTATTCTTCCTTTATACTGATGAGTGTTCCAGTGGAATATAAATTATAAGTTAGGAATCATCCCCTTGAAAAACCTGAAGTTTAGTACCATGCCCCTGTAAACTACACCAGCACCATGCAGTTTGATTCTTATTTTTAAAACCTTCTCCTCAATACTGTTAGCATAAAGTTTCCTGTGTAACTTGAAGGCTCTTGTCCTTCCTCAGCTCAGGGACATATCCTAGCCTCTCTTACTGCTCATCCCTGCTCTGTGCCTTTGTTCCCTCTTCCTGAAGCCCTTGATAGCCAGATGCCGGACTCCTGGAATTAGGTACCGGTGTCCATTAAATATCCTATTGTATATTCTATCTTTTTGTTCTACTGTCTAGGAGATTTAATTGACTTTCTTTTAAACCCAGGAATTAAAAGCTGAATTTCACTCATATTTTAATTTCTATTGTTTTTATTGCTTACTTTCATTTTTATTTATATATTTATATTCAATTTACTTCTTCTTGTGTGGAAACAAAATATTCTTTTTATTTGAAAAAGCCCAGTAAACAGAAAAAATAGGAGCCCACATATTTATAAATTAGGATTTTCAGGTTTTATATTTTTGCCATTTATACTTCAGCTGAGTTTTCTAGTCCTTAAAAGAGATATTATCTGGGTCTTGAGGTAGATCGATTCCCAATTTTCTGAGAAACCGCCATACTGATTTCCACAGTGGTTGTACAAGTTTGCACTCCCACCAACAGTGGAGGAGTGTTCCCTTTGCTCCGCATCCTCTCCAACATAGACTGTCATTAGTGTTTTTGATCATAGCCATTCTGACAGGTATAAGGTGGTATCTCAGAGTCGTTTTGATTTGCATTTCTCTGATGATTAAGGATGTTGAGCATTTCTTTAAATGTCTTTCAGCCATTTGTGATTCTTCTTTTGTGAATTCTCTGTTTAGCTCTTTAGCCCATTTTTTAGTTGGATTGTTCAGTATTTTGATGTCTAGTTTCTTGAGTTCTTTATATACTTTGGAGATCAGTCTTCTGTCAGATGTGGGGTTGGTGAAGGTCTTTTCCCATTCTGTAGACTGTCTTTTTGTCTTGTTGACTGTATCTTTTGCCCTGCAAAAGCTTCTCAGTTTCAAGAGGTCCCATTTATTAATTGTTGTGCTCAGTGTCTGTGCTGCTGGTGTTATGTTTAGGAAGTGATCTCCAGTGCCAATGTGTTCAAGAGTACTTCCTACTTTCTCTTCCATACCACTCTTGGGCATATACCCAAGGAATGCTCAATCATACCACAAAGATACATGCTCAACTATGTTCATAACAGCACTATTTGTAATAGCCAGAACCTGGAAATAACCTAGATGCCCGTCAACTGAAGAATGGATTAAGAAAATGTGGTTCATATACACAATGGAGTACTACTCAGCAGAGAAAAACAATGACAGCATGAAATTTGCAGGCAAATGGATGGAACTAGAAAAGATCATCCTGAGTGAGGTAACCCAAACCCAGAAGGACAAACATAGTATGTACTCTCTCATAAGTGGATTCTAGATATAAAGCAAAGAACAATCAGACTGCAACCCACAGAACCAGGAAGGCTATATGACAGGGGGGACCCTAGGATAACTATGGCTTATAATAAGTTTTGGTTTTACTCAATTACTGGGCAAGCCTCAATGAAACATTTCACTATTAGGATAAGAATTTGCACTGTATTAGCTGATAATAGAAAAATAAATAAATAAATAAATTTAAAAAAGAGATATTATCTGAGACACACCCTGAAGTTTCTCTGTTCCTTAGTATACACTGTCAGCCTGTAACTCCCTCTTTCTTACCATTCTTCCCTTCCTTTCCAGGAGCAACCATCATCATAAACTGTGCCTTTTCTGGACCAAATTTTTAAAATATTGGTGTTGTGTATAGTAGCTATGGAAAATACACAGTATTGCTTTGTGTATTACAGTCATGCAGTAATGTACATTTTCCAAAACACCTCAGTTGACCCAATGCTTTTTCTGAAATCTATCCATGTTGATACATAACAACATACAAATTTAATTATTTTTAACTGCTGTGTGCTTTAACAAATATTTATGTTGCACCAGCAACGCTCCACAAAGTGTTCTAGTGACTGGGCATCCCAAAGAAACAAACAAACAAAAAAACCCCATAGTCATTTCTAATTATTTTCTGATCCCTTCATTAAGGAGCACTGGGTTTCGCATGGCAAGACTGCTTAGACGATTGTCCTTTTACAAGGACTGTTTTTAAAGAGTATATTCCTAGGGGTAAACATGATAGAAAATATACATATTTCCAGTTTTACCAGGTATTTCCACCTTACTTTCCACATAGCAGCAAGCTGGGAAAATTCTCCATTCTGTGAATCCTAGCGGACAGCATCACTTCTTTATTTGTGCCTTTATGATGGGTGAAGAGGGTACCTTTCTGTCTTCGTAAGTGTTTCTCCTAAGTGTCAGCAAAGGCTAGCAGCTCTCCTTCCATTTGTCACTTAAATCTCCTCCCCGTGTATTTCTTGGTGATCTCCTTTGCTTTCCACTTTTGTAGCCAGTTGTTTCTCTTTTCATACTGATTCCTAAGGATTCTCCAACTCTACAGTATGGAAACCAACATATTTTCTGTTTTATATGCTAAAAGGTATATTTTCTGTCCAAGGTTTGTCTCATAACTTTATTTATAGAGGTTTTTGCATAAAAGAGTTTTACCTCTTAATGTAATTTTTCCTTTATGAACTATCTTTTTTGTGTACTGAGAAATAATCTCTCCCCTGCAGTCATAAAGATATTCTTCTGCATTTCCTTCTAATAATTTTAAAGTTTTATTTTTCACATTTAGATTCATAACATATCTAAAATATATCTATCCATTTGTATGGGATGAAACAACACTACATTTTTTTTTTCATAATGAAAGCTAAATCATTGTAAAATAATTCTGTCTCAACAATTTAATATGTTGTCTGCCATAAACTAAATTCCCACATACATTTCAGGGATCGTCTCTGGGGTTTTTACACTCACAAAGAATAGATCTCAGATACTTTTAAAGCAACTTTCTTCTGTTCTCCTAACTGACCATTTTCCCCAACCTCAGCATCTCTTCACTTTGCTGACCATATTTTAAGTCAAATCGTGGTTTACGGGTGGTGAAATGGAGTTGCAGAGGTCTTAACATTGCCCTGCAGCTTCACACAGCAATATCTTTACAGTGCTATGACCAGATATCACCAACACTCTTTCCACTGACATCCCCTTTCCTAAAAGCTTTCACTGTCTGTCAAATTTTGACTTCCACATGAAGTTGAGTAAAGTTGCCCATCTCTCCAAATCTTTGCTAAATCTATTTTTAAAGTTTTTATTGTTTACTTATTTTATTATGTGTGAGTATTCTGCCTGCATAGATGTATGTATATGACATGCATGCTTGGTGCCTGTGGAGGCCAGAGGTATTGGATCCTCTGGGACTGGAGTTATAGATGGTTGTGAACCTCCATGCCGGGAAATGAACCTGTGTCCTCTGAAAGAGCAAACGCTCTTAACTATTGAACCACCTCTCCAGCTCCCGAGTCTGGGTTTTATTATTTATAACATCCCTTTAAACTAGCAGGTAAAGAATGGAGTTCCCTTATTACAGTTTCCTGACACGAACATTTAAACTAGTAACTATATATAACATACATATGTAATATATAACAGTTAGGTCTTTAAAGGTTTATTGTGTATTTCTGGACCATAGCATCTAGTCTCTGTCAGTCTACTTGTGTCTTTTGTTCTGTTTTGTTTTCTATTTCATTAATGCCACTTAAGAATTCTATGCAGATTTTAGTTACTTGTCATAATGCATTTTTAGCTTTCAAAAAAATCTTGTCATTTCTTTTCTAACTTTACCTCCAACACCAGGGATCAAAGCCAGGGCCCTGTGCATGTTGGGCACATGCTCTACCACCAAGGTACATGGCACGCACAGTCCTTGGTTTCTAAGTTTGCTGACCATCTAGCTGACGTAAGGCTTAGAATTAGGCATGTTGCCATTTTCTCTGCATCTCTTCCATTGTTCCTTTACCTTCAGAAAAAGTCATCCTAACTTGTCTATAACTCTTATGATTGAATGAATTCTTCATTCCCTTTGTAGATTATTTGGTGTACTTTGTGATGTTAATGGCTAATTTAATTTTCTACAAATGGTTTATCAATTGTGTCAATTTAATTTAATTATTAACTTTTTTATATCCCTTTTATCTGCAGTAGATTCTTAGACACACTAGAGTCTGTTTCTAGATTCTGACTTGTTTATCCAGATAGTCTTATAAAACAAGACCTCTAAAGTCATTATAGCCTCCTAATTTACTGAAAGATACTTTCACATTGATTTATTTGGTATGTGTGCATATCAGAAGACAGCCTGCAGGAGCTGGGTTCTGTCCTTCCATGACTTGTGTTCTGAGGATCCAGTTCCGGTGTCAGGCACCTTTCCCTGCTTAGTCATCTTGCCGGCCCTGAGTCGTTTTAATGTTTGGAAGAGGAAGATGCCTAATCATGTCATCTATAGTTACTGATGATTGCTTTTGATTATTTTTCTTGAACTTTTTTGAATCACCAATTTAAAATTGACACTGTATTTAAGCGGATAAACCTAATAATAAAGTAAAAGAATTAAACCTTGAAAATATTCTGTCTTTTCATTTGAGGAACAACTTTTTTGTGGATTTTTAAAAATTTTGCTCATGAGTATTTGTTTTCTAAACTTAGCTTTACCATGCAATACTTTAAGCTCTTGTAATAGGCTTCTTCCACTGTATTTCTTAACTATTAATTGCCCATAGGCAATAAAGTTACTGACCTTAGTTTGATAGTCCAGTTGGTTTATTGTATTGACTTGTAATTTGTTTTAAGAGTTCAATTTTTAATTTTTAAAGCCTTACTGCTTTTATATGTTGAATTGTTTTCATTACTCAATTCTTTATAATCTAATCTTAAGTTCCTAGTTACTCCTGATCTAAGTTTTTTTTAAATGATATTTGATCATTTAAAATGATCATCCTCAAATCCAAAAAAAGAGCATCAGAGCTGGGCAATGTATAGTAGAAAGACCAACAGAACTGAATAATCATCTGGTTCAATACGACGTGTCTTAAAATGCCCAGTTGAATAAAAATTGATTGGTCCTTCTCATATGTAGCAAAAATTGACAACTATCATTTGTTTGATATTTTTGAGTGCAATGTAAATTTAACTTAAGATAACTAATCTTAAAAAAAAAAAAAAGACAAGAAACTGAACCTCACAATATGGAGCCATTTCAAAGTGATAGAGTACCAAGTGAAGGAGGTCACAGTGGCCAAGGGCAGAACAATCAGAGACAAAGTGAGATTGCATTCTAGTTTGAAGCAAAAATAAAGATCTCTTAGTCCACACTGATTTGAGCAAATGATTGACTGATCGAATAAATAAGAGTCAGGGGCGAGAAAAATCGCTGTAGAGAAGAAACTGCAATTATTTCTGTAGAGGTAGAATGTGCATCTCTATTTCTGGAATGGTGGCTGAACACAATGCCTTCTTTCCACTAAGTAGTGGGGGAAGAGGAAAAAGATAAAATTTACCAGGAAGGAAGCTGACAAACACTACCTCAGCCAGGTGACCAAGGGCAACATCAACAAGTCATTTGATATCATGTCCCTTTGATATGATGTGATAAAAATACTTCCATGGTCTTCCTTTCTTAGGGCTACCACCACAGTCTCTATACCACTGTAATATCAGGTATATTTCAATTTGCGTGTGTTATATGCAGTTTGAATATATTTGAAATATCTTGCCCAAGCTCATGTATTAAAGGCTTGTTCCTCAGCCAGTGGAAACTTTAGGGGTGGGTTAGAGTGGAGGAAGCAGGTCGCTGGGTGAGAGACTCCAGGAAGGAGAGCTTCAAAGGACATATCTTATGCCGGAGCCGTAGTGTCACCTCACTTTCCTCTGATTCTGGCCACTGGAAGTGAGAAACTTTGTCTGCCACAACCTTCCATTGTGATGTTCTACCTCACTATGGCCAAGACACAGAGTCAGCTGTCATATACGGAAACCTCTGGAACCTTAAGCCAAAACAAATCATTCTTTTTAAGTTGTTTCTCTCAGGTATGTGTCCCAATGATGTCAGCCTGACTAACACAACAGATAATCTGTAAAGTACCTGGAGCAATAATAATCACAGGTGTAGGACAATCTGAGAAGCTAGCATGGCCAAGAGAAGCCCAAGCAGAAAAAGTACCAGAAGGTCCTGTATGGGTCCTGGGATAGAAAAAGGGTATTATGAGACAAAAACTAAGGCACTTCAGCTGGAGGACTATGTTAGCTGGATTTAAATATTATAGAGTGTATGTAAGAAAGACAACATTACATGTTTTCTCTCATATGCAGAATCTAGATTTAAACACACACACACATGTGACATGAGAGCAGAAGAGTAACTACTTGAGAAGAGGATGAAAACGGTGGGGGGGGGGCAAATGTGTCTGAGCAAATGCACACATAAAAGTGTAGTGAGAAGCGGGCGTGGTGCCACCCATCTTGAATCCCAGCACTCGGGAGGCAGAGGTGGGCAGATCTCTGCGTTTGAGGCCAGCCTGGTATACAAGCTAGTTCCACGACAGCCAGGGCTACATGGAGAAATCCTGTCTTGAAAAAACAAAACAAACAAACAAAAGCAATGAAACCCAATTTTGTACACTATACACTAATAACAAAAAAGCACATAATATCATATAGCACTCTAAATAATACAAGTTTCATGTTCTTATGTATTAACCTAAACATTACATTTAAATCTTATAACCCTAAGAAAATTTGAATTAGTATTTACTTTAAGACTCAATCTCAGTTCACTAGCTACAGCAAATACATAATATTGATGCAAGATGTTAGCAATAGGGGAAATTAAAAGAGTTCACTATACCTCTGTCCTATCTTTGTATGTGTTTGTAAATGGATGAATTCCTAAAATAGAGGTTGGCTTTAAAAGGTCATGCCTTAAATGATCACAGCCAACAGTTTCTGTGTATTCTCTTACTTCGTTATTTATTAAATTGATGTATGTAAGTGCTTTGCCTGAATATATGTCTGTGCATCACATGTGTGCCTGGTGTCCATGGAGTTCAGAAGAGGGTGTCAGATGCCTTGGCCCTGGAGTTAGAGATGCCTGTGAGCTGCCATGTGGGTGTTAGGACTTGAACCAGGCCCTTTGCAAGAGTAGCCAGTGCTTTTAACTTCTGAGCCATCTCTACAACTCTCCTGTGTTTTTTTTTTAAAGCCATGATTACTAAGTCTCTATGGAAAACTACTCAGCAACTAACAGGCCGCTCACCAAGCTTGGTATCCTGGCCAGCATCATAACTTACACTATCGATGCTGCTGGTCTCCTAGGTTACTGCTCAATTAGAGTTGCACAGAGGGCACCAGACAATGCTTGTAAGGGTTCCTCCGAGGAAACAGTGAGAACAAACGGACACAGATTGCTGCTGCAGGGGTGGTGGGTTTGAGTTAGGATTCTGGTGTGCTATGAAGCCCAGTTGTCTAATATTCCTTCCTCGTTGTCTTTTAAAGTATGAGTTGAGGAAACAGTGGCTTGGTCCAGTTTAGCTTTTAGCCCAAGTTGGAGTGAATCTGGCAAAATCACGGATTTCTACAGTTTCCAGGGTATCCCAAGACTTGTAATAAATATCTCAAGCAGTACATTTCCATAAACTGGAAGTTGATGTAAGTAGAAGAACTCACCTAGAATTGCTTGTCAAATGTTTAGTTTGCACCATTTACTCCACTGACATGTGATTTATTAATTTTGTTCTAGAGATTTGAGTTCAAGCTGTACAAATCATGAATAAAGATTAGTTTAATAATCACAGTGCCTCCTGGGACAATACTTCAAGAAAAGAAAATTCAAAATTATCTCAATGTAAAAATAATATGACAGTTGTATCAATATTTGCAAGTTGAAATGATATTCAATACCTTATGGAGGCAGTGCATACATCTTATTCCAGCTTATTTTGTGCAAACTCTAAAACTTCCCCTTTTAATTTCATATTAATGCTTATTAATATTTTCCCCATGAAAATGTTTAAAAAAATAAATCTAAGCTTTTCCTCCTAATCTGCCTCCAGCCATTGAAAACACTAGACCTCTTGTAACTGTTTTGATGACTTAAATTCTTCCAAAAAATAATATATTTCCAGGGCCCCAAGCCATTTACAGCAATATTATTTTGTTATTTTTCACAATTAAAAAAGATAATTATGTGGCAATGTGGCAATACCATACATAGTTTTAATATTCAAAATTAAATTCTGTTGTGTTCACTGGCTTATTTTGCCTGTCCCCTTAACCCTTAGGAAACTCTAATTTTTATATACTCATATGTGTAATTTAGAAAAATGACTCGACAATAAATACCCTGATTAGAAGCTAAGTACTCACAAGCATGAGTTAAAAATGGCTGAGGAACCTTAATGTTTCTATGATTTATATTATTATTATGTAGCTATTGGTGTGGGTGGTATAGATATCATCATGTGTTGGAGGCGATTCCAGCTATGATTTCATATATTCAATGACATCTCTTGTAACATTTATTGCAAATGCCTGAATCCCATATGTGTTAGATAAAGAAGAGAAAGAAATAACAAGCAGAATTGAGCAAGCCAAAATCCTTCCTTCACACTAAATTCTCGTTCACTAGTGATATTTTATCAGAAAAGTTTCAACTAGTCTCCTTGTCAAAAAATGAGGAGCACTGATCTACATATAGGACTTGGATAGAGCTTATCAGAGTAAAATTTTAGAGGACTGGTGGGCAGAATTCAGTGTACCAAACCCAGACATGCCAAAACAGAGAGCCAGGCATCTATCTTTTAGAAGTGACCAAATATTAAGCTGAGCAAGGAGGGTTCAAGGTAAGGTCAGAAAAAGTGTCAACAATTATACTTCCTAGTGTAAAAATATTTATGATAAAGGATATAATTTGTTCTTCTTTTTGGTCTTACATTGGTCTCTATTTTGTGTGACTATAGTACTGAATTTGTTTATTAGCTAACATTTAGGAATGAACAAAACTTGATGAAAATTAAAATTATATTTCTATCATGATGTTGTCTGTACTAGGTTTCTAGATCTCTAATAAGGAATTGTGCCTCACCAAACAATATGGTTTGGCTTGATGTGAGTAAGAGTGGGAAGTCAAATTTATAGTCATAATAAAGTTGTCAAGGCTAGATATTTTCATTCCAGAGTGCAGTCGCATTGGGTAACCTGCCCCCAGGCAATCATTGAGTCATTTATATACTCTCTGGGAGGGGTTTGCTTACATCCTATAATCACATCATTAATAGTCACTGCTAGATATAAAAACAAAGAAGAATATTACTAGTTATTTTGCAACCATAACACAACTTCATGGACACGCTCGTGATCAAATGCTGAAGTAACCTGGATGCCCAATCACAATGTCAACCAACAGGTACCTGCAAAACATGAATGTATAATATGTCTCCTTGACCTACAAAGTGTGGGAAGCAGTACCATGTGAAGAAACAAGTATGGGACCATGACATTAACATGTGGTTTTGCAATGTGGGAAATAAGAGAAGGAAGTTTTAGACATGCTGCCAATATTCAGGGAGCTTGTATTCACAGGAGGCACGTGAATGATATATATATCTAGATAGATAGATATATCTGCTGATTGATTCTGCACATCAATTAGCTGAGTGTGTCCCCATGGGCAAATCAACTCACTCCCGTAGTCCTTAATTTTGTATGGAAAATGAGAGTATTAGATGTTTCATGGTACCTCCCTTCCAGTCTAAGATTATGTAATAATAACCATGTGTGTTTATGCATACACACATATAAACTATATGCTTTTACTAAGTGCAACAATAATAAAACTAATATGCACCCATGACACTATAACTTGGTACTGAGTTTACGTTATTATTTTCTAATAATAAAGGAATTTTCTGCTTTTTGTTAATGTAACTACAGGAAAGTTGATGCTGTGTTAGTTTCTTTTTTGTATAAGATTTAAGTATTAATGCCCCAGTGTTGTTTATGGCATGTTGTTTATGTCAAAGAGAAGGGACCCCCAAAATAGTGTGATTTTTTTTTCTTTAAAAGATAAACTAAAATTATGTCTCACATTTACTTATGGGATAAATTGTTTTCTTTTTTTTTAAATTACTCTGGAATTTTAAGATGTGAGTTCAGAATTTCTCTGGCCCTTTGTCATATTCTGGTTGTTTCCTAAGAGAAAAAAGAGGCTCCATAGCTTTACTAGTCTGGGGTTTATATGGCAGATACAGCACAATTCCTCACCCATACATTTTATAGGTCTCCCAATGGAGTATAAAATGTTGAGACTGCTTAGGAGGAGAGTTTGGCAGTTTCTTCAGAAGCTTAGCATCTATTTAACATGAGCATGTGAGAAATCAGAAACAGCTTCTGAGGAAGAGGATGCTTTAGTGTGAGAGCAGCTCAAACAGCTGAGACAGGGAGCATCATTGTGATCCAGCCTGGATCCCACGTCCGAGTAGGAAATGAGAAGTCTCTCACCCCATCTCAAGTGCAGAGCAAGGAGAGGACAGCGTGGAAGAAGGTGGTGCTCATTAGAAGTTAATAGAATAGGAGCACCTGAATGTCCGGGAGAGGGGAAACGGTCCAGGTCAGAGCAAAAGGAGACAGAATTTATATTCTAGAACACATCCCCATGTTTCTTATGATGACCTTGCTTTAATAATATTGGAACACATCTGTTTTAGTTTCCATTGGCTGAGCAATAAATATGATTAGCAACACTGCCAAAGGTTTTACATCAATGAGATCATTGTCATCGTAATAATTATATGAGATATGGGTAATTATCACCCTTACTCTTCAGATTATAGACGAGGAAAGCGAGGCTCTATACGGTACATATTGGTCAATGGAAAGAAGCTGAGATTCTCACACTGGTCTGACCACCTTTTCCAGCTTAAGCAAATTACCACTGGTCTGTACCAGCCCTCTTTCATGAACTGAGGGCTGCCAGGTGTGGTGGCATGAGCCTTTCATACCAGCACTCGGGAGATGGAGGCAGGTGATCTCTGTGAACTCAAGGC
>CABHPQ010161070.1:0-21192 GCA_902168405.1 Peromyscus aztecus | reverse complement strand
GAACCAATGGCTGAGGGGCCCCCAACTGGATCAGGCCCTCGGAATGGGTGAGACAGTTGATTGGCTTGATCTATCTGGGAGGCATACAGGCGGTTGGGCCAGGTCCTGTGCTCAGTGCATGAGTTGGCTGTTTGAAACCTGGGGCTTGGTAGAGACCCTTGGCTCAGCCTGGGAGGAGTGGGCTAGGCCTGCCTGGGCTGAGTCCACCAGGTCGATCTGAATCCTCGGGGGAGTCTTTGCCTCGGAGGAAATGGAAATGGGGGTGGGCGGGGGGGGGGGGGGGGGGCGGGGGGGGAGGAGGGAGAACGGGGGAACCTATGACTGATATGTAAAGTTGAATTATGTTGTAAAATAAAATAAAATAAATTAAATGGAAAAAAAAAGATGTCGGTAAGCCACGAGCCACGTGGCAAGGTATAGATTTATGGAAATGGATTAATTTAAGCTATAAGAACAGTTAGTAAGAAGCCTGCCACGGCCATACAGTTTGTAAGCAATATAAGTCTCTGTGTTTACTTGGTTGGGTCTGGGCGGCTATGGGACTGGCAGGTGACAGAGATTTGTCCTGATTGTGGACCAGGCAGGAAAACTCTAGCAACAGGTCATGTTTTCCAAATTAGATGTTTCCTTATTATGTCATGAACACAAATCTATATCAGCAGAAAAAAATCAAATATTTCTTTAACTACAGATGGTTTAAGTTTTACAAATAGGACCTTGTAGCTTTATAACTGAAGGTTTCTTTTAAAAAAGTTAGAACAATGCTCCCTCCCATCTGAGAAACTGGACCTCTGGGTAGATAGAGCCACTTCATCTGAAGTGGCTAGTTTAAGATGTATTGTTTGTCATAGTATGAAGACTTTTAAAATCCAAACTTGCAACTCACGACTATAGAAGATAAATGATTTCTCCCCATTGTGCTTTTCTTTTCTAGCACACTGAAATCAGGTGAAGTGTCTTACAATACAAAATAACCCCAAACTGTTCTACTTTCCAAGGGCAAGTCATTAATTCTCTTGCCAAGTATTTAGCTGTTTGAATTTTCTACATAGCAAGTTTGATTTTGGGGAAGTAAGTAAATGATTCTCTGATTGAGCACTTGTCTTTAGACAAAAGCATGTCTTATTAAGATGATTTTGACTACATACCAACCATAAGCTACAGTAATTTCAACGTTAAGAAAATATGCTTAAATAATATAAGGGAAATTTTGGTTAGCCATTAAGGAAAAATTACACCCAAATAAAATTAAATGACTTAGATGTCCTAGAATTACTCCTCAGTTAGTAACATCTGGATGTACAGTGATGAGTGCATTGTTATCTGTCAAGAGGGTCCTACTGTGTACATCTTTGTGGTTGCATCCTTTTCATACTGATCATGTTACAATGTGATAGATGTCACACTTTGCTCAGCCTAGGACTTCTCAGTGTAAGTTTAGGGCTTGGTAACACCTTTTGTGTTTTCAGGGCAAGGTGCTGTCATTGAAATCAGTTGCTCTGGCAGCAGGAGATGCCCAGGGCAAGAACAGCAGAGGCCTCAGTAGGAAATTGACTAAAGTCTCACCCAGCAACTCTAGAAGATGTTCCTGCCAGGTCCATATTAGCCAGGCTATCACAGCAAGGAGGCCGTCTACAACTGAATCTAGCAGCAAGCAAGCCATGATAGTGTACATAAGTTGATGAATGAAACGTGGTAGTATCGGGGAGCCTCACCCTTCCTGAAGCAAATAGGATTGTTGTTTTCAGTCACTGGATTTTTAGGTGTTTTGGTTATATCACAATAGATGACTAAAGAAGCATGCCCTGCTCCTTGATTTCAGAATGCTTCTCTACAAAGGTCCTAGGGAAAAGAACAGGTGCATAAGTGACCCACTGGACAGGTATTACCCTGACTGGAGGTAGCCAGGCCGAGTTACATAATTGCTGCCTTTTCACCTTCAGTGTTTATATCTGTTAGAATGTGAAATATGGAGACTCTTTTCCACTTTAGAGTGAAAATGAAACTATTATAGAGCTTTGTGTTTTATTAAAATCCACATCCATTTTGCTAAATAGTAGAAGGAAATGTGATTCATGACCTTCAATTTATATTTCCTTTTGAAATGGAGAATAATAGTAATACTTCACTGCTGCCCCAGAGGAGCCGTTATCTCTAACCTGCTAAATGCAGCTTCTGGTATGATTGGTAGGCAACTCAAGGTATTTCATTACAGAAGAATTGCCACAGAGAGCATGGTCCATTTCCTTTCCACGATTATATTATACAGCATTTGAGATTTATTCTGGTTTAAAATTGGCAGTAATAATGAATTCATTGTTTACTGTATTTGCAACCATCTTGATATAAGATAATGGGTTTTCTTCCTGGAGAGTCATAATTTGTGCCATACTCCCTTATCATATGTTTCAATGTGCTATCTTTCCCACCAGTTCCATAGAAAAGTTGGATTCAGGAGAAATACATAGATTCAATTTAGTTTTTAGTAAACTGTGCACACACGAATTTCAGTCAAGTCAGGTTTAGAACCACAAAGATGTCTCCTTGACTTCAGGTCGGCTCCTGACTTCTATACTTTACAGATGTATGTGTGCAAAAGAGCTTTGACAACTATTATCTGTTGCTTTTTTTTGTTTGATCTGCACTTTATTGGGCTGTATACTCAAAGAGATGTTTCCCTAGCCCTGTCAAGAGTCTGACAGGAGGCCCTAGCTATGCTTCTTTATTTTAGATAACTTTATTGAAAAGTTATAAAATTTTTCAGATCTCTCTAGAATGTGCAAATATGCAGTCACTTCTAGTACCAAGATATAGAAAATCTGGAAATAAAAAAAGAAGAAAAACAAGAGAAGAGGAAGAAAATTGATCAACTTGATTATGTATACACTGTTTTAATTTTCTCATTATCCTAGGTCTTTTTTTTTTTTTTTTTTGCAAGAGGGGTTTTTTTTGTTAGTTTTGACCATTTTTTTAACTTTTGCTTGGGAGACCAGGCTGGCCTCGAACTCACAGAGATCCGCCTGCCTCTGCCTCCCGAGTGCTGGGATTAAAGGTGTGCGCCACCACCGCCTGGCTATCCTAGGTCTATTGTGTTACTAAATTCTTCCCTGAAATATACTTACTTTCTCTTCATTCTAATGTAAGAAATATGAACTATTCAAAATATGAAATATGAACTATTCAAATTTCAAAAATATTCTCCATCAGTGTTTTTTCCCTAATGTTGAAAAATACAGAGTGGTGAATCTATAAAGAAACAATCATATTAAAATGGACCTTTAGAATAAATTTTAATGTGGAATTAATGATACAGAAGACATGCCTCCATGTTAGAAATAAGGAGTCCATTGTGGAATGCAGTTTTGTGGTTTGATGTGATAAATTCTCTATAAATTTTACATATTTCATGTAGATCTGAGAATGATAAAGCTGAAATCTTCAGTAAGTCCTTATTTATAAACTTACAATATTGACAGAACAGTCAATTCTCAAATCAATTCTCAGTCCTACCAATTGTATAGGAGGCAGAGTCCCTGGCAGATGTTCACTCATTGAGACCCAACAGCCATAAAAACCTTACATACTAGGAATCTTTATAAAATGAATGTTCAAAGGTCACTGAAATTAAACATTCATTAATACAATATTAGGATTTATAAAATAATTATAGGAAATATAAATATAGACATAAACGATGGAGATTTACTAAGAGCTGTGTTATAAATATTGACTTTTAAACACTACGTTAGCAGCAGAGTTTTTTTCCAAGAGAGTGAAACAGCACCTATAGATTTGCATTTATTGAACCAGGCAATAGCAGACCATGTTTTAAGGTCCCAAATACTTTTACTGCCTGTTTATTTTCTTCCTTCTTCTGTTTATTTTTATTTTACAATCCAACCACAGTATCTCCTCCACTCTCTCCTCCTACTTCCTCCCTGAACCTTCCCTCTGCCCCTCTATTAACTCCTCCATTTCTATTCAGAAAAGACCAGGCCTCCCATGGATACTGACAAATTCAGTCTGTTTCTTATAGCCTCTCACATTTTTGAATATCCATATTTGTACTGCCATGTAAAAATAAAAATTTATTTAAAAATAATTATATGGGGAGGAGAAGAACATGAGTGCAGGACTCTGTGGAGGCTGGAAGAGGTGTGGGGTTGCCTAGGGTTGGAGAAAGTGGTGGTGATGAGCAGCCTGGTGTGTGTGTGTGCTTAAAAAAAAGACCTTGGGTCCTCTGGAAGAGCAGAAAATGTTCCTAAGCAGCAGTGAATCATACCACTAGATCCAAAATATCTCAATTCTTAACAGAGTGGAAACATTCATTTTAAATTAAAAAATATTTTCAAAGCTTTACTTTTACCTATTTGTCCATGTATGTGTACAAATATGTATGTGTATGTGTAAGCCACATGTGTGTGAGTGTCTGTGGACCCCAGAAGAATGTTGGGTGTCCCCGGAGTTACGGGTGGTTGTGAGTGGCCTGACACAAATGCCGAGAGTGGAACCCTGCAAGAGCAGCAGCAGTACAAGCTCTTCGCTGTGGGGCCGTTGCTCCAGGCCATACGTATTTTAATCTGCTATTATCAATGTAGGCAAACAGACTTAGTAATAATTATGTCTATATTACTTTCATGACAATTTTAAACTCTTCAGTACTGTAGTTGTTTTATTATATTTGAAATACATAGATATTTTTTCTACACTTCAGAAACACAGACTACAGAGAGTTATGTGAAGAATAGGCACTTTTGTTTTCTTTTGCTTTGGAGAGTACACACACTGAATGAGTCCATATTAAACAATTATACATGATTGATAGACTTTCAGAGGAAAATCATGTACTAAAAGTGACTTCTTTGTAACTCAATGAATGGTAAAAGTAAGAGCAATTAAATAAAGCCCCAGTTCTGAGGTGGGAAAGAAGTGATGGGCAGCTGAGGGTCATGGAGAAGAAATGAGGCTGAAGTAAAACAGGAGGAAGTGAAAGAAGCCTCATCTACAAAGTAGCTGACCCTGACAAAATAAAGCCCATGTTTTTTCAGACACTGCAAATAAAGCTAGAATATTTGGCGTGCCTGGGACTCCTTTTCTCTGACAGGATAACTTTGGAGATGAAATCCACATTGGCATCCCTATATTTTTGGATTACTACAACTAGGCACCATTATTTTTCAATGTTTTTATTAATTCTCTGGGAATTCATATAATGTGGTCAAAAAAATTCAACCCCAGCTATTCTTATTACCCCTCCCTACCCCTTCTCTTTCACCTAACTTTGAGATTTCTTATTTTGTTATGTTTTTTTCTTCTTTCCCTACTGAGTCCTGCTCAGTCCTAAACAGGACATACACTAATACTTCTCTCTCCAAGGCTCAGGGATTTTCATGGGCGAGGGTGTGGAAACATTGTAAGAGCCAGAGAGTTTGTAACATCAAGGAGTGCTTTCCAGACACAGCAAGGTGATTGTGTCAGGATGATCGAGCCAGACAAAAATCCCACCCGTAGCTGAGGCATACAGAACTGCCTCTCTGCCTGCCGTGTGCTTTTATATTGACAGGACTCAGGAGCTCACCGCTAGGAAGCATTTGCTCTCCGGTTTGAAACAAGTGTGGGTTCCATGAGACTCTGTCTCAAAAAAAAAAATCACAAAAAAGTGATACAAGTTAGGGATCCCCATAAGGTAGTACACTCAGCACTGTGAGGACAATTTTGAAGCATGCCATGTACCTCTCTTTTTATGGCCACTGGTATTTTTAGGGTACAGCTTGTTGCTTTATACCTGTGCCCTTATTTTTTGCTATTTATTTTAAATTTGATAAAACAGTTTTCCAATTGAAATAAAAGTCCACAGCCATTATTATTTGCTACCATTTAATCTCTGGAGAGTACCAAGGACAAATATGATTTGGGGGTATACACGACACTTATAGGGGAAGAATTGCTCTAGTGTTAAATATATACACATTATTTTATAATTAATTATTAGATTAAAAATTGCAACAACCTTTAATTGGAGCATAGAAATTTTATGTTTGGTTTATTTACTCTTTCTCATTTTTTAAGTTTGTGAAATCAAAATATTGGAAATCTGTAATTCAGAAATGTTGCCCATGTACTTTTTTCTTTTCTTTTTAAGATTATCGCTTCATGGCTGGAAAGATAAGCCTGACTTTATTTAAAAAAAATAACAAGCAAACAAACAACCCAAAGCAATAACAAAAATGGACAAAAGTATTACCTTTGTTCAGGAGATCAACATATTACTTCATACAATATGTTTTTATTGGATCCAAAGAACAGATTAATCTTGACACAAAGATCCATTTGTAAATTTAAACCTACTTCCTTTTTATTTTAGATCTATTGAAATGATGAAACTCCATAGGTGAATCAAGGCTTGGACTGAACCTAACAAAGTTTGTGTTTGTGTGTGTGTGTGTGTGTGTGTGTGTGTGTGTGTGTGTGTGTGTGCCTGTGCACATGGAGGAAAGAGAACAATTTTGTTTCTCTGTCCTCAAGCATCATACGACTTTATTTTATGAGAGAGGGTCTATGACTAGCCTAGAACTTTCCAAGTACACAAAAGTACTCGCAAATGGGCCCCTGGAATTCACCTGGGATTACAAACCTGTACCATCATGTCCTTGGCAGTGTGTGTGTGTGTGTGTGTGTGTGTGTGTTTTCTGGAAATCTATATCAGGCTTACAAGGCAAGCATTTACTGCCTGAGCTTGTCTGTGACTGGCCCACTTTAGATTCACTAAAGAACTTTCAACTTGTCCAGTGCCAACATAAACTTGGCCTCATCAGGCAATAGAACAATTCTGTTCCTACATCTTGTTCAGATAGCTGATTCACCACTGCATAGTGTTTGACCCAGTCTTTCTCTGCATCCCAGGCCAGTCTGGAACTTACGTTACTCCTACCTTAGCCTTCCAAGTGCTTTGGTTACCTACACATCCTAGACATTGATAATACCCAGCCAGACGTTTGCTTATATGTACATGAGACATTTATAGTCTTTTCTATTGAACGTGTCTTTTGTGGATACAATTCTCTTTGTACACTCTCTGTAATAGATTACAAAAACCTTTTATTTTACTCCTTTCAATGATTATAATACCTCATTTGCCTTTTTGTGTACTGCTACTTTCTAGAACAATACACACTTTTCTCTATATCAGAAAACAGGCTTAACTGGCAATGTTGATTCTTCCAGTTTTTTTCCTATGAGCATACTTAGGCATTTGAGCATAAAATTTTGACTGGTCAAGTTACACATTTATGCTACTAATTGCAAAGTTGAGATTACTCTAAGTGCTTTATTGATATTTCAGGGAAGATAAAAAAATCTTGTCAGGTTTGGTTTATTACATTAATTCAAGGGTATTTTACCTATATGTTCCTCATTTAGCTCTAACAACATATTGACCAAGTCAGTGGACTCTGTACTGATGCTTGATCTAAATATCAAGACTGCTTCTACCAAAAATTACTAGAAACTTCAAATTTATATCATCAGGAATTCCTGAGTGCTGATAGCGGATATTTTTGTAATTCTGAATGATTAAGCACAGACATTACTCTTAAAATGTTTGTGTATAGAGGAGACTGAGTAGGAAATACATGTTTCCTATTCTGTTAGATAGCAGGAATTGGAATGATTGCACATGAGTACTGTGAGCATTAGAGAAGTAACATTGAGGAATTGAGCCTCAAAACTGTCTCATAGGGTATTTTTAGAAACTATTTCCCTTTAGAGATGAGGGATTCTAGACACAAAAAGACTGTAAAACTTTCTGTAGTGCGCGCAGTTCTCCAGAGCCTATTGCTAACCCATCCTACAAAGCCACCTGCATAGACATTTTCCTTTTGAGTACTTAGCCCAGCTTTTGAGAAGTCTAAGGTCCCAAGTGTATTCAGGGAGCAAAACAATAGAGTGGAAGCTTCCTGTTGCCGCCCTCCCCTCGTGTCACTGTGATGAACACACTGGTCACTTTCTGTTACTTGAAGAATGCGGTGAATGGGCTGAGTAGGAAAACCAGTTGTCTGATGATGTGACTGCGGGTCTTTGTTTATTTGCTTTTGTGCGCAATGCTATTTTATATTTCATGTATATGTTAATCAAAGGAAAATTAATTTATGGTCCACAAAAATATCTTAAGTGTCATACAACACCAATGTGATAAGAAAGACAGCTGAATCTTATTCTGTTAAGGTAAACTAAAATTACTCTCAACTGTTGGAAAAGAATTGTATCGCCAATATATTTTTTCCCAGCACTCTCGCAAAGCAAGCTCAATTCATAAAACCCCAGAAGTGTTGGCTGGTATGTTTTTATATTAATTTATAAGATTTATTAAATGCCATAGGCACTGACATTATTAAGGGAAATAAACAGTACTAAAGTGAAACTTTCTTGTTAAAAGAGAGAAAAGAAATAACTCTTGAAAGTACAATTTAGAATCTCTACTTATTGGATCAATAAAACAAAATGAAAATAATCAGTGGTACATAATCATTAATTTTACAGACAACCTAATGGTTTCCATTTATATTAAAATCCAATTTAAAGATAACACGTTTTTTTTCTTGTACTAAGCACAGTAGGTTTATTTAACCTATAAATTATTCTGTTTATATTTACTGCTTTTGTAATGTTTTGAGAGTCTATGCATAGTTGAAGATTTTGATATTTGTTTGGATACTACATCCAGCATCTTGAAAATCCACATTTAACTAGCTAGGCACATAGCACCAGACCTAAGGAGCAGGTGCCTTTCTCATATGATAGTTGACACATGACGATTTGGTAGTTCTTTCTCAGTGGCACTGTGTCTCCAGGATTTCTGTTGCTTATCTTGGAATGTTATGCCAAAGTCCTATTGTTAGTCAGTTCTTAAAACTTCTGCTTTGTTTTCAACATAAACCTTGATGTCTTCTTGGACAGAGGGAAGGAACCATTAGTTCACAACAAGCATTTTCATTTGATTTAACAAATATAAGCATTCCATGATGAGACTTGCATGTGGCCCCAAACTGAAGGGGGAATCAAGATTGGATATGAAGTTTTAAACTTTTGCTCCAAGACAACTTTTTCAAATCAATTAAAAAAATTATTTTTTTTGGATCTAGACATGTAACATTAAAATGAATCATCTAAATAATATGGCATATATTTGAATAATATAACTTTTAAACTCCTATGCACTCTTCATGTTCCTACCAGAACTAGTTTAAATTCAAATGATATATTTATTATGAATAGAGTACTTAGTTCTTTGAACAATATGAAAGAAATATAGTTGTTCTCTTACTGAATTTTTAAAATAATATTTGAGGATAGTTTTTAAATGCTTATCACAAAAGTCAGCATCATTGAATACTAACATGTTTACACAACTCTTAGCCAGCATGGACAGCTCTTAGAACATGATGCTGATCTAAGTTTGGATTCATCTGACATACAATAGTTCTCAAAAATATTTTTTCAGTCTAATGTCGATGTGACTTGTTAAATATGGAAACACTTTTTCTCACCTGAGTCCTAATCAGTCAGAAGCTATGGGGTGGGACCCAGTAATCTGCTTTTTAATAAGCCCTCTAGGGGATTCTGCTGAACAGTCAAGTCTGAAAACCACTGCTCATTAGATGAGGTTTGAGTAATAATTTTGAAAAGATGTTATGGTAGGGAGTCTCAGCACGTACATGAGGCAGAGATTTTCCTTTCCAGACAAAGAAAGGTAAGTTCCCTTTCTTCATCACTGGGACTTGGGGTAACAGCTAGAGATAGATATATTTATGACTCTCAACAATAACACTTTCCAATAAAAATGTGTCAATAAAAGTCAAGTCATTTGGAAAACCCAAAAATAATTTCATATTTTAAATGTTTCTATTTTAGCTTATGCTATAAAAGAAATACTCCATGGGGGAATACTTTGTAAGTTGGCTTATAGAAGCCTGCTGGTCTCAATCAAGTCTCTATTAAATAAATACACAGTTTGTAAAGTAATTCTTAAAACAATCCAGATAGTGTGCTATGGAGCTGTCTAGACCATTGTAGAGGTACATTATATCATCATGCATATTTTGGATCACCTTTTTACAGGTAAAAACAGAAACTATTTTCCATCTACTTATTTATAAAACAGTAAAGGAACTGTATTCATTTTTGAAATGTATTTTATTTGTTATAGTATTTTTATTGAAATAAAATAAAGACTAATATACTTCAGGAACATTTTCAAATAATCATTTAAATTAAACCAGAAAAATTAGCATATTGGCACACCGTGTTAGCTAAAGGAAACAAAGTTTTAAGGTAAAAAACAGCACATATCATAATTACCACCGCTTCCTGAGTTTTCCTGTCTATGCCCACATGAGTAGCCACAGTGCTGTGCTCTTACAGCTGGGGCACAAAAAGGGCAATTCGCTCCTGCCAGAGTGAGATGAACCCTATGTCCGTGTTAATTAGTTCTCTTTGTTCCTGGGATGTTTTTCTTAATCCTTTGTCATAATTTTGTCACATTCTACTCCTTCTCCCACTCCTTCACCATCATCAAATAGCTAAAGAAACATATTTCAATGAAATCCAGCTTAAATGACACTTTAAAAATATTACTTCTGTATGTATGTATGTATGTATTTACAAAGTTGCTATCACATAGTTTTGGTTGAAGTAAACAAAATAATTTTGCTTCTATTTTTACTGTTGTTTTGAGAGAGCTTTAAGTATCTCAGGGTGGGCTTGAACTCACTATGTAGTCAGGGTTGAACCTGAACTTCTGATCTTCCTGCTTCCCCCGTGTGCCAAGATCACATTCATGTAATCACTACATCCAGATTGTTCATGATGAGATCATACTCTGGGCTTCCTGCGTGTTAGACAAGTACTACCGAATTGATTACATGACAAATCAACCCCAATTAAGATTTTTTTCATTCATCTATTTATTTTACATCCTGGCAGAACTCCTCCCCTTCCAGTCCCTTTCCCCCATCCCCTCCTCCTACCCCCCAAGCTCCTCTTCTGTCTCCATCCAGGAAAGGGCAGGTCTCTATGAGTATAAGGAACAGGGGCTGTCCCTGACTCTTTTACTGGCTTTTGGGACCCAATTAAGAATTTTAAAAGAGTTGCAATTAGAATAGAAGCACTATACTTTTCCAAATTAGTTTAGTTTGTATATTCATGAATTTAAAACTTTTGATTCTTAAATATGAAAGCATTTATTAAACCAACTTATTTCATGATGAACAGCATAAGAAGTTATCTAACTATAATACTTTCATTACATCTACTACACTACAAAAATCATGGGAGAGATTCACAAAGCTAGAACCAAAGAACACCACTGTACAGGAAATCTAAGGAGGGTCCCCAGTGTCACAGAACACCCCAGTTCACTCCCTAACTTTGAGGCAAGAGAGAAAATTACTAATTTGTTAACCAATTTTCTCACCTATAGAATGAGAGGATAGTGTCCTTCCCATTGGGTGACTATACTGAATAAAGATCTTTAAGTACCTTTGGAAAGATGTGACACATTGTATGGTGTATAACTTTTGTTGTCTAGTCGACTTTCAATTACTGGAACTAAACCTCAAGAGAAGCGGCTTATCGAGACAAAAGGCTGTTTGGGTTCACACTGTTGGAGGTTTTAGTGTGTGGCTGGTTGACCTTGGTGCTTTGAGGCTCTAGTGCTGCACAGAGGTGGAAGCCCAATTTAGAATAAAGATTCAGTTGTTATAGGTTACTTCATTTAAGAAAGCTGAAATATTTTGGGAGCATTCAATTGTCTCAACAGCAGGAGTATCTACTGCTGTCTGTTATTTAAGCAAAGCATGCTGGCATGGTTTCCTTCTTATTGAGTGGACCTTAAGTCCCATTAGACAGCTGTTGGTTATTAGTGTCACTATTACAATTTTAGGGATATCTTGTCGCGCTGGCCACTGGTAGGTATCATAGCTGGTTGGGACTATTGGTGGTTTCCTCCATTGGCAGCTTGCATAGTACCTCCCAGTACTATGAAAATTAGTCCTCAGGGAGGAGGCTTTCAGGTCAGATACAGCTTGGATCCTCCAAGTCCTATGTCTGAAGTGTGTGGTATCTTCAGTAATGGGCACTTATTTCAACCTCTGGGAGACCAACAAGGGCAAAAGCCATAGCTTATATCATTTTGGAAGTCCCTTGGACTCCCTCAACCAACAACTCAGTTGGGGTTTCTAATGCCTACTACTGGGGTTTTGTTAGATAGATATGGATTGTGGTGAGCATTTTCAGACCAAGTGAAATAAGTTCATTTAAAATATATAAAAATGAATAAATTTATAAGTATTACATATAATTTTTTATAAATCAAAAATATGATTCCTGATTTTTTTAAATATCCTTAGTGATGAGTGTTTTAAACTTACAATTATTTCTATTTGGATTAAGTACATTTAAAGTGCTCAGTAACCGCCTGTGGTTTCTGGCTAAGACACTGACCAGTATAGTTTTAGAAGAAAGAGATAAATATTATTACTCAATAGGCCATACTTACTTATACAGATAGAAAAAATGATACTGTTACATTCTGAAGATCCTGCCTGCATCAAGCTATACCCACACTCTGCTCCAAACATTGAGATAAGTTCCCCTTCTTCCTAATACCATCACTAAATGCCCTTTTTATTCATAGTTGAGTGAATGCACAGTAAGTCAAATCGTGTCTTCTAAGTGAAGTGTTAGGATAATCACTTATTTACCATCTTATCCTTATATATAATTGGTCCTACATATGATAAAATCAGATGATTCATGGGGAGGGATCTATGCACTGAACAAGGACTTTCATAACCTAAATCTCCCAGTCAAAACAGAGAACCCCTGCCCTAAGTCCTTAGCAACCAAACCCTCCTTCTCTTCAACCCCATTAAAGGAGTCTTCAAAACAAAAATCTCATCCCATGAGTGCTACCAGTCATGTGTCCTGATGTCACTCGGACTGTATTTCACCCTCACTCATGTGTCCTGATGTCACTCTGACTGTATTTTTTTCTGATCTATACATCACTTTTCTTTGTAATGATACTTCCTTGCTACTCTGCCATATGTGTACATTTACTTCATCTCCTTGAACTAGATGCCAAGAATGGAGAAACACCTGGCCTAGACCCCAACCACTGGTAACATTCTCACAGCTTTTTCACATTTTCAAAGCCACATTTTTTTAAATTTGTTAAAATCATAATAATGTAAGAGTAACAGACCCTTTACCCCTTTGTAGTAAAAAGATTAAATTAATGTAGTGATAGTCACAAATATTTTTTAAAATTTATTTTCTTCAACTAGCTTTTCCAATACATTTTTTTGCATAATCAAACATAGGTATTTGCACTTATTATGAATATATTAATTTTCCACATGTAGAACTAATGTCTGGTTTTCCCTGTGTATAACTATTGATCTTGATATAAAATGATTCTCCTTGAGACCGAGTCTTGCCATGTAGCTGAGGCTGGAATCCATGTTGATTCTCTTATCTCAGCCTCAATTAGATACTCATGATAACCCTCCACAGGCATGACCCAAAGCCCACCTCCCAGGTTCTGTCAAATTGACAGTATTCTGTGAGTAGGACTTGGATAGGCTGTCATGAGCAGTTGAGGAAATGAGTGGCCACCACGCCCATCCCTCTTGTAAACCCCAATTCTGTAGGTGGGGGTTCAAAAGACTTTCCTCAAATGTCTAAAATTATAATGTACTTAATATCTTGAATCTCTAAATAATGTAGTATTGTTATCTTTTTTTTTATTATCTACAGTGGCTGCCCCTTAAGCAACTGCTGTCCTGATCAGAGATTGTAAATCTGCTGCTACCAGTGGCCCTTTGCCACAAGGGCCACAGCCTGAGGGGATTCTGTTCCCTCAGGCACTGACTCTTCCAAAGCTACTAAGGGAAACTTTATCTAAATCTAAAGAACTCAGGATTCAATAGTTAAGGTGGAATTATCCTCACTCAGAGAGACTGAATACCAAGAAGCTAATCTTCTTCCTTTGCTGGTGTCTTCCAAAAAACCTAGTGTTCTTCTCTCAGCCCCCACTTAAAAAACCCTTGCTACAAGTGGATCCTCCTTACCACTTTCTGTCATCTACTACTGACTCAGCCTCCTGCTCCCAACTTAATTTTATTTAATAAACAAGTGTAATACATCTTTGAATTGTTAACAATATCAGTAGGAAAAAATTCAACACACTTTAAAATAATATTCCCCAACAATGTACTTAATACATCTTGAATCTCTAATAAATACAATGCCTCAAGAAAATTACCTACAGACCCAGGCTTTGCATTTTCTCACATTTCTCACAAATGATGTTATCATTTGACCAACAGACTATACTTTGAAAAATAGAAAATTTTATATCCAGTGAGATGTTATATGGGCAAGGATGTTTGTTGACAAGCCAGATGGTCCTCTGATCTCTACACATTCTCAGTGGCACATGTGGGTATATACACACACTCATGCTTGCATACATAAGTAATAATTAAATAAATGCAAAAATATTCAAGTCAAATTTTCATGAACAACTTATAGCCCTTAACTTAAAATTGAGTGTGGCTGTAAAACATATGAACCAATAACATTAAGCAGTTTATGTTTAGATGGTACTTTATAGAATTCATATCCATTTGCCTTTGAGTTTAGAAACTGTCAGCAGCATATACTCTTTGTGAGGGCATAACTACTTTCCCTCTTAAAAAGATAAGATAAGGTAAGACTAAATCACCAGCCATTCTTAATTGTTCTTATAAATATCTACCATTATAAATCATGCCAGGCGAGGGTAGTGCGTGACTTTAATCCCAGCACTAGGGAGGCAGAGCCAGGCCGATCTCTGTGAGTTTGAGGCCAGCCTGATCTACAGAGCAAGATCCAGGACAGGCACTAAAACTATGCAGAGAAACCCTGGTCTCGAAAAACCTAAAATAAATAAATAAATAATTTATTTGCTCTTAAAGCAAATTATTAGGAAAAACACTGTCACACTCTCATGACTCCAGTATTTGATAATTTTAGTTGTATCATAATTATTTCATTACCAGAAGTTTTATGTTAACTTTAAATAATGATAGGATATTGTTCATTACTAGATGTCTTTATATGTTCTAATAAAGAAGTGACCTTTTGAAATTAGACAGTCGTTCACTACAGGAGGAGAATTGGCTGTTTTGGATTGATCGAAGTGGAATAATTGAAGATTACATGGCATTAAAAATCTCCTTACCAAAAGTTTCCAGCAACAAGAAATGTTAAAATTGTTTTGCAATTTCCTTCCCTCAGTGCTCTGTTTTGTGATAGTTCCTGAACCCTGAGGAGGTTTCTGCTTCAAATGCCCTGTTCAGGGCTGAGAGTGTAGTTATCATTTATTCTCAGTCCTTCAGGAACCATGGTCTCTGCACACTAGAAACCAGTCTTGGTTCCCCCTCCCCCCAAGAAAATGATCACACAATCCAACGTGTTTCAACAAAGCAAAGGTTTTACTTCTGCAGAAGGGGTGTAGCCATGACAAATCTACCAGGCAAGCACACCCAGGGATTCCTGCTGTGGGATGTCTTTCTGTATGCTGTGAATATGTGTTGCTTCCATTGGCTAATAAATAAAGCTGTTTTGGCCTATGGCAGACAGCTTAGAGGCAGTCAGGAAATCCAAGCAAAGAGACAGGAAGAAGAAAGGCAGAGGCAGAGAAACGTGCCAGACACCACCCAAGAGCAACAAGATGCTGACAGACCAGTAACACCACAGCCACATGGCAAAACATTAATAGAAATGGGTTAATTTAAGATGAAAGAGATAGATAGTAAGAGGCTACAGTTTGTAAATAAGATCAAGCCTCTGAGTGATTATTTTATAAGCAGCTATGAGTCTGTGGATGAGAGAGATTTGTTCTGACCCCTGAATGGGCAAGACACAGGAAATCTTCTGACAACAGATTCCCATTGGGTGTTTATTCCTAATTTATCAGCTCTACTTTGCATTCTTGGCTCATGTAAAGTGGTACAGTTGACAAGCACTGTAATTATGAGGATCTAGTGGAACCTGGCAAGCCTTTAATCCAGCACTCTGTGAGTTCGAGTGAATCCCAGGACAGCCAGGACTACTTCATAGAGAAACCCTGTCTTGAAAAACCAAAATAAAATAACTTCATTTTTTAAATGAAGTTGTTGTAGCAGGCTTTCTTGGACTGCCAGCCCTCAAACCATGACATGCAGACATTATTAATTATAAATGCTCAGCCTTAGCTTAGACTTGTTTCTAGCTAGCTTTTTTTTAAAAAAAAAAAATTTAACCCATTTCTATTAATCTATGTGCTTTCCCAAGGCTCATTTACCTTATCTATGTACTGTCCATCCTGTTTTCATACTTCTCCCATGTCTATCTGGCTGGCCCTTGCCTGATCCCTAGCTACTGACCTGGACTATCCATCCTCTACCTAGCTAGTCACCATTTAGCTCTTTATTAGACCAGTCAGATGCCTTAGGCTGGCAAGATGAAACAGCAACGCATCTTTACCTAGTTAAACAAAAATGCAACACATGTTCACATAGTTAAACAATTATTCTGCAACACAAATAAATGTAACGTCTTTACTTAAACAAATATTCTATTCCACAACAAGCTTTATCTGATTTAAACTTTAAAAAAAAAAGAAAAAAGAAAAAGTGCATTTGGTAGAAAAGCCACGTTCTTTCACTTTTGTTCATTGTAAGGAGAAGCTGAGAGAAGGATTTGACTATGGCTACTGACCATAGTGTTTAGTTCCTCTCCCTACCCACAAGGGCCAAGCCACATGCTTTGGACTTGTTTTATAGTCCTAGCCTGGGTTTATAGGAATGGTCTGAATTCTCTCCTGAACTTGTCACTGAAGTATAAATTACTCATTAAAAAATTAGTTTGTCTCAATGTCTTTATAATCTCCTCTTCAGTAATTTAGGATTTGAAGAGTTGACAATGTAAAAGGTAAATTTACTAAAATACAGTTGGTTTAAAAGAACTGTGACATGCAAACAAAATCGAGTAATTTTAGAGAAGGACAAATGTTCTACAGGGTTGGTTTGTCTGAATGCTGCCTTGACCCAGGTTGGAGGCCTCCTCTGGAGGAGGCTCAGTTCCTCAGTTGAGTAGTTGATTAAGTCTCCACCTCAACCATTTCCCTTGTCAGGCTCCCAGCCTCAGGATTCAACAAACACAAGATTCAGTGGCCAGGGGACAGATATCAGGTTTGTCCCAGGAGAATGTTCACACTATAGAGCCTGAGAAGTCACTCAAATGAGGCAGTGGTAGCTAGGATGACCTAGAGAACTCTATCACACTTGTTTCCCGACACCTCTATTCCCAGTTTCCTGTTGTGTTGCTCCAAGGTACAACACCTTATGTGATGCAGACAGGCTGCCCTTCCTCAGTGCCTCTGATGTCTGCTTTGTATCTCCACGACACCATGACTAATGTGCCCCACTGTAAACAAACAAAAACAAACAAGCATCTGTACATTTAACAACATAGAAAAGCTACTATGGATTAATTGCATTTAACATTATTATTACCGTGAACATTGTTTATAATGATTATTTTTGATATTACTGCTATGTCCCTATGTAAAATGCATTGTAATTATATTAGCCCTAGATTCATACCTTAGTAAGTGATAATATTTAATCTGGATTTTTATCACCTAAAGCCTATGCTCATTCATTCAAGTTTTACATTTATATAAATTATGCACTTTTAAATCAGATAACATGATATACCTAGAATCAAGTAAATGAGTAATTGCCAAGTATAAATTCATGAAAACATTTTTTAAAAAAATTTAAGCATGACTAATGAATTAATCATCTCATTATTCACACAGAGAATAAAGTAAAACATAAACCTTAGTGAAAAATTTTTTGCAGACTATCAATACTTCAGTCAAAATAATGTACATTATTATAAATTGCTCTTGGTTATAGCTCCAAAATATTAGAAGTATAAATATTAATCAAAAGAAATATCATTCTTACTTAGAAATGAATATCTCAGGTAAATGATTTATGTCTCTGTCTTTCTACTTCAGCAACTATCTTACGATTAAAATCAGAACAGTTTCAAAGCTTCTTCCATTCAAGTAATGCTATGTCCGGGACCCTGTGTCATGTTGGTAAATATTTTGCTAGCTATCTATTGCCTAGCCAAAAGCTATGAGAGAGGAGGGAGGACAATATAGTCACATACCAATGCTTCTCCTATTCTATAGTTTATAGTCTACTAACGTGGTGATTACTCAAGTGAATGCTGAATTATAAAATGGTGCATTCATGAAAAGTGAGGCAAAATGCCCTAAAACATGTGCCAGTCAGATATGATAATAATTTGGGAGGACTGTCTTGCTGTTGTGACATTCAGAAAGCTAAAGTACTAAAAGATTGCTTAAATGTAGGTGGAAGAATAGGCTGGATTCAGGGGAGGTGATGTATGGAGATAATGTGTTTGGGAAGAGCATGACAGATGTAAGTAGTGTGTCATGAGAATGGATCATAACTCTTCTGAAAATAACTTTCTGAGGAATGGAGTGGGAGGAGCCAGAGGCAAAGTGGAAACACTGCTATATTTACTCATGGAAAAGAGCAGCAGCTTGGACAGGGGGATTATGGTCATCCTGGCTATAAATGAACTAGACACATTTATGAAAACTTACAGTGTTGGCAATCATAGAGAAAGCTACTTCTAGTTTCTAGATGTCATAATAAGGGGACCAGTGGTACCAACTAATGGACAATTAATTTTTTCCCTCTAATGACCAAATAAAACACATTATCTTGCTAATAAAGCATCTTTGTCATTTAAATCATTTTTACTTTTGGTTCTTTTTTTGATTTTTGAGATAAAGCCAAGTTGTTTTTGAGCCAAGCCAAGTTGTTTTTGAATTTATCATCTTGCATTGGTGTCCCAAGTACTGGAATTTTAGGTGTGTGTCATTATGCATAGCTTATATAATATAAGCTTTGTTGTAAAATAATGAATGAATATTGGATTTTAATCTCTATCTTTTAAGCACCTATGGAAAAATTTAATTTCTTTTATAGATTTAATTAATAGGTTAGTTAAAAATATCATATTTGTTGTGTTAAGGATTATAATTAATATCAAAAATCAAAAGGAAGAAAAATCCCAAACCTAGATGTTTCTCTCCATTAAAAAGTCTTCCTGCTGTTTTATTTGCGGGGGGGGGGGCATAGCGATATTCAAAAGCAACTCTTACGCATTTCAGTTTCACTGATCATATCATACTGTATTTAGTTTAATATGTTTTGCTATTTATTCTCAATATAGCAGTGACATCAAAAGCTGTCAGTTTTGTTTGTCGTATGATAGAGAAGCTTTTGGGTTAGTTTACTATATGGAGCTATAGGGCAAGTCTCCATAGAAACCCTCACAGAATGTTTCTTCTTTGCTAGAAGTACGTCACATAGCTACTCCAGCTGCAAGGAAGATTGGTAATATGGTTTGAGGTGGGGACAGAGTGTAAACACAAGGGAGGAGACACTGATATTATAGATATCTGATGCATGCACATTCTTAAGATGCCAGCCATCATCTGTGAATTTTCAAATATTTCCTTGGTTTTGGAACTATAGATTTTTAAAATGAACACATGAAGGTGGAATGGAGGAATACTGGGACTGGAAAGGTTTACTTGGAAACAGGAGGAGAGGGGGAAGGTAGGAAGGGAGAAAGGGGAGGTCAGCTCAGGATACAAGAAAAACAATACAGAAATCGACTAATTTATAAGGAAACTAAATGATTTCATTAACTAAAAACCCCTTGAACAGAATGGCTAATGCTGTTCTCAGAGTCCAGAGGCCTTTAAACAAAATCTCAATGCCAGATGCCAGATATTTTTCTATATGTTGCTGATAGGGAGCCCCTAGAGGTTCCCAAAGCAGTGGACTTCATTACATTGCTCTTGGTCACCAAGCCGACCTAAGGGTAAGACACCACACATTGAAGAGTAGCACATATAAATCAAGAATGGAACTGAGAGCCTCCACTATCTGGCTAATGTTTATTGTGTTCGAAGGTGCTATCCAGAATGCTGGGAGAAGGGACATTGATTATCTTGGTCTTATCTGCATATTAAACCAATGTACTAAAACATTTTCCTGCTAAACAGTATGTTCCCACTGGGGCAGTAGTGGTACATTTGTCTTGGGGGTAGCCAAACACGTTCTGGTTGGATTTAAGACATTCTCCATAGGAAGGAATGCAAGTTGATATTATAAACCTGGGCAAAACTCTATGACTGCAAATGCCATAGTCACTAGTGATGAAATCACCACTGATACTAAGGTAAATGGATATGTAGACCTGGCACTCAGGTAGAGGTAGAGAAGAGATACAAACACATTCAGAAGTTTCAGGCAAGCCTGTCTATCCAATCAGTGATATCTGGGTTCTACCATAAACTCCTGACTTCCACATACATGAACACACACATGCACTAGTACAGTCTACATCAATGAAAGAAACTCATGCATAGTCATAGGTAAACTAAAAAGCAGAATGAATCACCAAATTGATGAAAATTTAAATGGACAAACCTCAGGCCTCCCAGATGAGGACTTGCAAATGGCAATTCAAACCCTAGCTACACAGAGAGGAGTGAGAAGAGCAACAACTTATTTATGCATATAACAACAAGCATTTAGATTGCAGGTATAAATTATACTGCTGTAGGAACCTGGCAGTAGTAGGTTCTTCTCCAATCTCCATCACCTCACTAGACATGGGTAGTTGGCTAAGTTTGTAGTGCAAGGCATGAATGTCCTCTTACTAAGCCTTTTTAGGATTCTGCCACTCCAGCTATTTGACCATACATGTGCAGTTCAGTAGCTAAGCAGGAGGTCTTACATCATCAGTGTAGCTAGAGTTTTCCTGCCTGGCCCACAGTCAGGATAAATCTCTTTCACCTGCCAGTCCCACAGTCGTTCAGAACCAAGCAAGTAAACACAGAGACTTATATTGCTTACAAACTGTATGGCCGTGGCAGGCTTCTTGCTAACTGTCCTTATATCTTAAGTTAATCCATTTCTATAAATCTATACCTTGCCACATGGCTCGTGGCTTACCGGCATCTTCACATGCTACTTGTCCTGG
>CABHPQ010161069.1:21571-46141 GCA_902168405.1 Peromyscus aztecus | reverse complement strand
CACTCGGTTATCCTTTTTGTTGTTGTTTTGTTTTGTTTTGTTTTTCGAGACAGGGTTTCTCCATGTAGTTTTGGTGCCTGTCCTGGATCTCGCTCTGTAGACCAGACTGGCCTCGAACTCACAGAGATTCACCTGCCTCTGCCTCCTGAGTGCTGGGATTAAAGGCGTGTGCCACTGCCATCTGGCCCCACTTGGTTATCCTTAACTCCTTTCAAGTCACAATTATCATGTTTTGTTTCCTTTTTTTCCCTCAAACTGGAATTACAGAAACAATATTTGCACTCATGTCTGTTTTGGGCATTAATCCAGATACTGAGAGGGGAAAGGCCTGTAAAAGTGCTAAATGAACCCCCCATCCTTTTCTAACTTACAGTTTATGGGGAGGGAAGACTAAACAACAAAAAGAAAAAAAAGACTTTAAAACTGTGTAATGAGAATCAGATACATAATTTTCAGTACACTTGATGCCATCTCAAATCTGGTTAAACAGTAGGGTGATCACTATCTCATGAAACTGCAAGTTTAGAGGCAGGACATGCTCAGAACACACATTATCAGTTCAATAAAACCCTCAAAACCCTGAATGCCTTCCCTATCTATTCTGTGTTCTGCGGGGCCATCTTTACCTAAGATGGACTTCCCTGAAGTCACTGTGAGACTGAGAGCGAGCTCACACTTGTGGGTTTCTTGATTCAGTTTGAAGATCTTGGAACACTAAAATCACTGCATGCCCTTGCAGTGGCATTTCTATGAGTGAGTTCAGCTCTGGTGCTTACACTCACTGTCTTTTTTTGGGGGGGCGGAGGGGGAAGCAGAAGTGAGGCAGAGTATATATTCCTACACATCACTTGGTTATTTCTTTGGATGACTCATGGGAAGATGAGTTTTCTTTAAAGCTGTGGCTATTTTCCAGTTCCCTGGTTTAGGCATTGTGGGCAGTGACTAAAGGGCAGCATTGACTTTGTTAATCCATAAACCAGGGCTGTGGTTTCCACAGCCTAGCTCCCTGTGTTCTCAGACTGTTGCCTAGTTCAGCAATGACAGTGCGTTCTTAATTCTGCCACATCTCCAGAAATGGCCTCGGGGGTACCAGCTGTCCCGGTGGTGGGTTGATGCGCTATTTATCTGAGAGTTGTTTCTGAAAGTCTAATCTAGAATCCTCTTCATATTAAATTTCTTTCTTCACAAAACACTCACTGTATTACCTTTGCTGAGAAAGCAGCTTGTGTAAGATCTAGGTGTCCTTACTGTGTGTCAAGTAAGCTTACCAGCCCCACTAGAAATGCCTTTGCCCTCCTGGAATTCTTTGCAAAAGGAAAACACAAATTCTCAAAGGAACCATGAAGGTGTTTTGAGGGAAAAGTCAGTTCTGGGCCTGAACTGTGCGTACAAAATTCTTCTCAGAGAGCATGAACAGCACCAGTTACTTTATTGCTTCCCTTGCCTCATTTCCCTCCTGGTGGCTCCTTTTCATTGCTCAAAAACTAACATTAGCAAAACAGAAGAAGAGTAAGTGTGAAGGGCTGAGAGAAATAAGTCCCACAGCATCTATTCTCTTCCCCAGTTGCAACTTGGCTGCCATAAAGAAGGAGGATTGGAAAGGGAGAGAAGGCGCTACTTTGAACTAAAATTAAATTCATCAGTATTATAGTGGACGTACTTAGTTATTGAACTGTGCTGTTTGGCTTAGACTGATCTTTGGATCTTCTATTACATAAGAATAAATAGCGTGTCGTTAGTCCTGCTAGAATCCAAGTGAGACGGGAGAACAAGCCCTGTGTGTTAAGCTTGAGGGTAAATGAGCACTCTAATATAAAGACTGGTTTCATATCATGCACTGTGCTTACTCATTTTCAAAGTACTGCCTGTAACTTTCTGATAGTTACCCTACTAAAAGGAGCAAAACACAATGCACATGTGCAGCCTGCCATCTGTCCCCATATCTCTTTTTCCTACATTCTCATGCTCTCTCTAAGATAAAGTTGTGGAATTACCTAGCCTTTGACAACCGCCTGTTCCAAAGGCTACTGGGTTACCAGGTGACCAGCTCCTTCCCTAAATATCTCTTCCTCATTTTGACAAAACACCACTGAATGCAAGCTCCATTGCTCTTAAGTGAGAGGCTGCAGCTTGTCATTGCACTTTGAAGAAGGAATACTGTGATGAAATGGTAATATATTCTGTTATCAAGGTCAATTGTTACATTCGATTGTCAAGGTGCAATCAATAATCTCTTCTCATAAGATTGTTGTGTGTATTATGTTGATTAACATTTGAGAAAGGGCTTCTCAGAGATCAAGGCATGTAGAAACCTCTTGGTTGACTCTGAATCTGATTTGAACTTCGCTTCATGCAGCTCTGTCTCTAAATCTCAGACTATAAATGCCAAAGGTCTCAAGGTGCAAAGCATAAACCATCATCTAGCTACTGAGTGTCAAAACGCAGTTGGATTAACTGAACCTTATGTGGCAAAGAGAAAAATGGATGCTGGGAAGGAAATAAATGATTGAAGAAAGTTAAGCCAGATTGGTAATCAATAGCACAGCTAATCATTTCCCATGAAAGAAATTTACTTTTTACTTAAAATGAATAAGTTGCTGTTAATGGCAAGATGTATCACTGTATTAATATAACTTCAGTGAAATCCCATTAACTTTATCTGCCTCACTTCCTCTGTCTTTAAAATGGTGGTTGTGGTTCTACTTGACGACTTTTATGACTGCCAAATTAAAAGTTATGTTCCCTGTGGGAGAGATGGACCTGTGGATTTTAATAACATCTTTCTCTCCATGCAGCATTGCCAGCAATAGGAAGTCCCTAGGACCTGCGCATGGGTATGAATGCATGCTGGTGCATTGGAGATTATATTTATGAGTTCGTAAGATAGCGCTAATAATGTCCCTTGTCTGCCATGTTGCCCCAAATTATTTTCCTTCTATAGTATGCAAGGGGAAATCATTCCTATAACTTTGTGAACAACTTTCAAAACTAATTTTGATGGGAGTAGGGAGGATTGCAATGATAATAATGAACATTTAGGGGGTGATTTAGAAAATCAAGTCTGAGGTTTTATGGTTGTAGAAATAAAGAGAAGTCCCAGGTATGACCAGATTGTGTGTGCAAAGAGACCATGCCCATATGAAGCAGAGTTGCCTAAAGCCCCCAAGAAAATTGTTTGCCTCAATGCCTGGTTTCAAAGCAACTAATGAAACTGACCTTCAGTCTGGTAAGCGTATCTACCCTTGAAGAAGGCATTTCTTCCAAGCTCTGCTTTTGTTTGAGGCTTCTTTTGTTATGCTATCCAATGTAGTTAACACTATGTCTAGAAACAAAGATTCTCTTCTGGAGTCAGGTACAGTAATATTTGAATTGCATTCTACTAGAAGTTGGATGTTCAGGTCTGAGAACAAATGGTTGACACCCTCAAGACATCCTTACAGAGTGATATCCACAGACATAACCCTCTCAGAGATGCTGGCATGCTGGAGAAGGTTCCTAGAAGTGACACGTTCAGGGATTCTCAAAGGGCTTCCTGGAAATGCAATGGGGAGAGCATTTTGAGCAATGGTTTGCAGCTAAGAGCCTGGAATATACTCCTAGTGGGAAGCTACAGTAGACTGGAACTGTAAGCAGACCTCAGTTGATTGCTTTCTTTACAAGTTGCTTTCATCATGGTGTCTCTTCACAGTAATAGAACAGTAACTAAGAAACTCTCTTCTCAAGGTCTTTTGCTGTTTGAATTTTAGTTGGGTGTTCATGCTGTGTAGTCCATGCTGGCCTCCAACTCTCTATGTAGCCAAGGCTGGACTTGAACTCCCGTTCCTCCTGCCTCTGCCTCCCCAGTTCTGGGATTATAGGTATGTAGCACCATACACAGCATCAAGATCTTAGGCAGAGATAAAACAGACTATGTCTAAACTCTTAGGAACTGCCATTGATAGAAAAGAAATTCATCATGAAGGGAATATAAGGACACACTCACGTTCACAATGCCATTTTTCATAATAGCTAAAATGTAGAGCCATTTGTGTCTATTCACAAATCAATGGATAAGAAAAACATGGTAAATATACATTATATAATAGCATCTTATACAGCTTTCACATAGAACAAAATTCTAACACATTATAAGAAATATGAAATTTTACAATGTTAAGTGAACTAGGCCAGTCATAAAAGATCAGTGACTGTATGTTGTGGTTTAAATGAGAATGGTCTCCATAGGTGCATGTATTTGAATATTAGGTCCTCAAGTGGTGGAACTATTTGGGAAGGACTAGGAAATGTGGCCTTGTATGTCACTGAGAGTGGGCTTTGAGGTTTCAAAAGCTCATACCAGATCCCAGTTCTATCTATCTATCTATCTATCTATCTATCTATCTATCTATCTACCTATCTATCTATCTGTCTGTCTACCTATCTAGCTACCTATGTATCTGTCATCTATCTATCTATCATCTATTTATCTATCTATCTATCTATCTATCTATCTGTCTGTCTATCTATCATCTATCTCTTTCTCAGTCTTGTGCTTGTGGATCAAATGTAAGCTCTGAGCCACAGCTCCAGTGCCATGTCTGCATGCTTGTTGCCATCCTCTCTGCCACACTGGTCATGGACTAACCAACTGGAACCGTGAGTCCCCAGATTAAATGGTTTCTTTCATAAGTTGCCTTTGTGGTATTTTGTCACAGCAGTAGAAAAGTGACTAAGGCATTGCATGATTCCGTTTATATGAAGTACTAAGGAGTCAGATTCACAAGGTCAAAGGGTAGAAGGGTAGTTGCCAGGAAAAGGTGGGTGGAGAGTTATTCTGTAGTGGGAGAGAGTTTCAGATTGCAAGAGGAAACAATTCTCTAGAAGAATGGTGTGATGGATGCACCACAATGTGAGTACATTTAGTACTAAGGAACTAAATACTCAAATATAGTTAGCAAATTTTATGTTTTTAATATTTTATCTCAACAAAAACAAATGGGGAGAGAGGGGTTATCTACAAAGTATGGAATAATTGTCTTGGAGAAAATGTCTGGATACCCTGGCTCAAGGAAACAGTTGTATTAATCTCAGACTTCAGAGCAGGCATGAAAGATAAGAGTTCAAAAGCTTTTATTGCAGTCAATAGGCTTCCTGAATGTGGTTGAGATGCTGTCACAGGAGCAAGAAACCAGGAGTGCCAGGGCAGAGTGGAGATCAGACACCAGCTACAGGACAACATTTTAAAACAAGTTTACCATCATCTCCAGTGCTACAAGCTGAGTGGATGTATACCCAATTGTTTTATGTGAAGATCTAATTCCCAGTGTGACAGGGTGTGGAGGTGGGGAGGGAGGTGACTAATCCAAGCATTACCCTTATCAAAGAAGCTCAAGAGAGTTCCCTTGACCAAACCACCCCATGAAGGTCCAGCCACTGTGAATAAGGAAGGGAATACTCACAAGATTCCATACCTTCTGGTGTGCTGATCTTGTACTGATAGGTTTTAGAAATGTGAGGCACAGTTCTGTTGCTTATAAGCCACTCAGTTCATTAGTCATTTGGTAGTTTGTTACGGAAACATAAGGAAACTAAGACAAACAGCCACAGGGAATGTGTAAGTCACCCAGAGAGAGGCTCTCAGGGACTCACCACCGAGGAAGCTCAGTGCATGATGCTATTATACCTTCTAGGAGAGATGGCTCGCATACAAATCACCCCATCACAAAGGCAAGATGTGACGCATACCCCATAGAATATACAAGCTGGATACTATGAAAACACAGACAAGAAATAGACTGCTTTCAGATGAAAAGCTTGCAGCAGCTGGCACTATGTGAACAGAAGCATGGAAATGGTGTTTTGCAGAACATAATCATCCAGGGATTGGGAGGAGCCATGGTACACTTCATAAATGCCACGTTGTTTTGCTCGAAGCATTTATCAGTTCCAGCTCACTCTGAGATTTGTTCAAGTGTTACTCACACTTAAATGTCACATGCAGATGCTCAACATTGCAAATATTTCCAAGATACACAGAATGGTTTTTTATACATATTCACAGGTACACTCCTGTTTAGAATCTTCCAGTCTCTGTCTGATTGGCCATACCTAAAGTTCTGAAGGAGAATTTTGGAAAAGCCAGAAGATTCATTCTCTCATGTAATCTTCCTCTCTCATAAAAATTCTTAAAATCTGTGGATCTTAAAGAAAAGGCCCATTTTGGTGTTCCTCATTTACCATCATGAAGTATGCACCAACATGCTATCCAACCCTCCAGAAGCCCACAAGGGCAATAAAAATCTCCCCAATGAAAGACTAAGTTTTGCTGGACTTCACAACACCCATACTGACCACTGCGGCCAGTTTCATACCACATATAAACTCAGAACATAAACTCCCAAGCTCCTTATTGATCATAATCCATGAAAATGGCTAATTTGTATTTAAAGGCAAAAGAGTAAAAAATTCATTAACTTAATTCTTCCCCGTGGTGTGTTGGTTTCTTATCCTACTGAGTGGTATCACATTCTGCCCAAAGTTCAGTAAAACTTCCAAGTCACCGTTGAATCTTGCTTCCTCTTTGTACTCACATCCAATTAATCACTATATCCTGGCATACCTGCCTTATTTATATTTCTCACTTAACTCCTCTTCCCACCTTTTTCATATCTATTGCCTTGGTTCTGGCATGACCACTGCTCATTGAGACAACAGTAACAACTCCCAACACCTAACTCACTTAGATCTGTAAATGGAATTTTAGAGTGAAATCTATGGCTCTAGCTGACCCAACAGAATGGGCTCAGCCATCTATCCCAACATGCCAACTAAAGGGACTGATAACCGTGAAAAGCAGAGAGGGTAGACTTACTCAAAGTGGCCACATTTGGAAGAAATACATTTGGGTTCCTTTCTCCAATAAAGCTAAGTCAAGCAAGATATAACAGCAAGGGCATCTGCAATGAGTCTGTGGGAAATTCTGAAAACAGTATAATTAGGGGTCTGGTGATTCCAAGTCCCTCTTCGGGATGCTGACATGAGCTTTAGGTTTGAACAGAAGTAGAATTGGGGTAATGGGCAAGAGACATGCATAATTAAACAGTCCTCATCAAGGCACAGGCTAGTTGATCATTTGGTGTTGCTGCTGTAAGACGGGCTAAGTCTTTACTACTTCCATCACTTGAAGGGGCCAGTGTGATTCCTTTGAGATGATCACTTCTGCTCCAGTTTACCTTATGGATAATTACCCTATCTGGGGAATGGTCTGTCCTACAAGGTTCAGCTATTCTTGGAACCAAAGATGATTATATGTTTATAACAATGACTTATCGCTATGTCTTCAGTCTTGATGGGAGAGATAAGGCACATAGACATTCCTCTTTAGTGACGAACATGCTTACACATAGAGTCAAGAGACTAATCCAAAGTCAAGGTGCCACAAATGATGCCAGATGCCAGGCTTCCATCCTGGGTTTTGGTTACCTTATGGGGCCAAGTGATGAGTAAGTCAATATTTTCACCGAAAGCAGTTTCGAAATGTTTATTATAGACCCGCTTCAACTGGATTTTCACATCCCAAATGTCACAGTAGATTATGAAAACAAAGAAAACCTGCAAAGCTAAAAAATCAGCAATGATCTTAATTTCCACTAAATTAAATGAATATTTCATTTTGTCCTCATTTCATACTCATGCTTAGCCGAACCCTCGTCCTTTCTAGATACACATCCCTCTCTCATCTTCTCTAACATTACTTTCTCTGGGTTCCTTTACCCAATAAAACTAAATCAAGCAAGAGATAATATCAAGGGTGTCTGCAACGACCTTGTTCTGTGGGGAATTCTGGAGACAGTATATTTAATGATGTACCCCGAAAGCAATAAGCTGGGACACTTCTATTCCCACTCAGCTTGTTGTTGTTGTTGTTGTTGTTGTTGTTGTTGTTGTTGTTGTTGTTGAGGCTTCCCCAGCCGACCCCCAATAGCACTCCCTGCTTCCCATCTGAGCATGACAGCCCACCCTCTCAAGGATCCAGGCTCTTTCTGTTGAGAGTGAAAGTTCACTTGGAACCCGGGGGCACAAGGAAAGCAAGAGATCCAAAGCATCTGGCAGATCTGCAGCAAACTTTTATTCAAAGTTTCAAGATTTTCATTTGACTACTTGGCTAAATTGACCCAAATGGCTCGGTGCTGTTTCTGTGGTCACCAGTCTGGCAACCTTGCTCTTAAAATAAATCAGCAATGATTGTAATTTCCACTAAATTAAATGAATATTTTATTTTGTCTTCATTTCACACTCATTTTTAGCCAAACCCTCATCCCTTCTTGATACACCACTCTCTCGTCTTCTCTAACGTTACTTTCTCCAGACTCCTTCTTCCAATAAAGCTAAATGTTAGAGCCTATTCTCTAGCTGTCCTTGCCTCTGCATTTTCTTTCTTGATTTCATCTATCCCCACAGCTTTAAATACCCTAGCACTCGAGTTACTTCATTTTATAGCTCTACCCTGGAGTGCTCCTCTCCAAGCTCGAGCCTCGTCTATCCAACTGCTTACTTAGCATCTTCACGTGAATATTTTTAAACCCATCTCAATTTTTAAAGCATCCAAATTAGAACCTCTACCAATCTGCCTACCCTATACTTTGCATCCATATGGTCAACACAGTACCTAGGACACCGCCTGGCTGTTTTCTAAATCCTTCCATCAGTCACACTGTATCCCATGTGGACTATGCTTCCAATATTCAGTGTGGATCCCTCCACTTCTTTCCACACCCACTACTAAGACAGTGGTGAAACCCTAGTCTTCAGGTCATCGTCTTGCTAATCTGTCTGCTTCACTGCTGTAGCCCTAATCTCCACGTAAATGTTCATTAAAATTGGATTCTACCACTTCCTCCATTAAAACATTTTATTGGCTTCCTATAGTTGAAGTCCTGTCATTCTTCTGATAAAAACATTTGTGTATCTTCCCTTGGCATTTAAAATTAAATCCTGCAATGATCTCCATCTCCTGGTCTGTGCACAACTTCCCCATCTCACGGCATAGTCTTTCTGCTCATTTTGCTTTGTCACGTGGGATTCTGACATTTTCTTTTATATATTTCTCTCTATCCTGGAATTGGAAGCCCTCAATCTTGGCTCTTCAAATGGTTGGATCCTACTTACTTTTCAGGTCACAGCCTAAAATGTCTCCGTCAAGAAAGAGCCCTCCTATCCACCCCATTTACTGTTCTTCACCCTGTTGTCATTGAAGGAAACATTTCTCCTGCAGACTTTATCTGAATCAGCACACATTGTTTGCTCAATTGTTTACCTGTTCCCTTCTCTGGAAGGTGTGCTCCTTGAGGATAGGTGGGTGTCAGCTTTGTTGACTGTTGCAACCCCAGAACCAATGCTACCAGATTCATGTCATGTGCCAAAATTTCACAAGGAAATGAGTGAAGGAAACACGGGGCTACTAAATCTTGTTTCAATTTGTTCCTACCAAGTTTGTTAATTGAGGTCATTTAAAATATAACATTATATTGAAAACCTAATCAGACTTTTATTATGGTCAAGAAACAAATTTGCAATTCTTAGGCGTAAAACCAATGCTTTTATCCCATGTTGAATTGATCAGTTAAACAAGATTTGTGTATGACAGGAGCTGCCCAGAATAATACAAGACTACAGTAGTTTTTTCCAGCACCATGCTGTATTGACTTTAGATGGCAGAACAGGTATTTTCATTGTGTTTTTTTTTTTCAAACTGTTTATGCCAGTCTCCTTACCTCTCCTTCCAAGCATCTAATAGAGTCAGAGAGACTAACCTTGGTCGACCCTTTCTACAGTCTAGTTAGTAGTATCTGAGCTTTTAAAATTCTCCCTTGAGTTTAATTTTAGTATCTTAAAAGAAGATTCAATTTAGATGTTTGATTTGTGGCCCAGTTTTTATATTATTCAGTTATACTAACTCGATGTGTTAAATGTGTGAACACTTTGAGAAGATGCAGCTGACACTCTCATTTCTAGAAAATTCTTTTTTGTGGTACATAGTTTAACATCTTTTAGACAGATAGGAACAGTTTTTACTAACAAAAATATAGTCACCTACACAGTCTCACCTAAAACTCAGCACTGGGTTTCATTGCATCTTTCTTCTTACTTACATGTAAGCACACCCATCCCTTCATTCACCCATTCAGTGAAAAGTCTCAAGACTTCTATCCTACATCAAAAACATATTTAGATTCTGATGAACAAACAGACAGGTTCTGCATGTTCACAGAGCTTGCACGACAAGGGGAAGGTTTTAAAAAATAATAAGATATGTCAGTTAATGATAGCAGCTATGAAGAGTGCAGAGCAAGCAATATGAGAGTAAAATTCATAAAGCAGGGGGGTGAGGACTGGCTACTTTACAGCAGGTTAACTTAGGAGACCTTTTTTTAAGGCCAAAGGATTTGACCAGCTACCTAAGGAATGAAGAAGGACTGGTCAGGAGAGCATGTGAGGGTATTCCAGGGACACCGAGTGGTTGCTGGAAAGGCTCTGACTATTGCTAGGAACCTCCTCTGAGCGTGGAACTGGAGAAGAAAAATGAACGTGCACTAACTCCGCACCTCAGCCAGCCTTGCACACACATTTTATGACTTTTAATTGTGCTTCAAATAGGTTTTCCCCCTTTGTGATTGCTCCCATTGAAAAGTCTTGTATCTAACCTTTAAAATAGAACAAAACTCACCAATATCACTTTAAATTCTTTTGTATGTCACTATTTTCAAGGTTCATTAAAATATTTGGCAAAGGGATTCAAATGACTTTTTCTATAAGTAAATTCTTTCTATCTGAGCACATTTTGAACAGTTCTTTTTTTCTACTAATTTTGATGGCACCATTATCATATATAGCTTTCCTTTATATGGAGTGGTTTGGTGCGTATAACCTATGTGCAAGCCTCCAAGAGGTTTTAATAATTTATAGATTATTTGCAATAACTAGCTCAATGCAGATGCTATGTAAATAATTGTTATGCTTGGCTACTTAGGGAATAATGACAAGAAAAAAGTCTGCACATGCCCAGTATAGGTAACTGTTTTAAAAACTACTTTCCACGTGTCTAATTGAATCTGCAGATATAGAGCCAGGGGCCATGAAAACCCAACTGTTCTTAGGTATAAAGAGAAAAGTGATCTGAGCAGAGGAAGATAAACAGTCTGTTAGGACATTGATTTTGGCAACAGTTTCAAGGAAGAATTAGCTGTTTGGAAGCTGAGGAGGTAGAAGGCCAGCTGGAGGGCTCAGGTAGTCATCTACTCAAAGGACCTGGATAAGGACCATGACACTGAGGATGGAAAGGAAGCCATGAGGAGAGACAGGGAGGACACCATGAAAGCTGAACTAACCAAAAACTGAGTGGGTAGCAAAAGGGCAGTGGGGTTGGAGAAGGTAATCATAGTGAGTGCAGCCCTATGTGAAAAGCTTGTATATCTGATTTGTGGTTCTTGCTCAAACTAAATGCATGCTATTACTGGTGTACCTCAAACTCAAACTAAATATCAGGACAAGGCAAAAATCACCTAGCCTACCTTCTTAACACTGGAAGCAAGACTGGCAGGCCCCAGTTATAGATTGTGTCCCACGCTGATTTTTAGGTCTCTGACTTTAAGTTCACTTGTCTCCTCTCCAAGACCTTCCATATCAGAACTTACCCCAGGGACTGAGATAGGCTTATTTCATTTCTAGCTTTGCTAATCTTCACTCCTGTTTCTTTTTCCTACAGGAAAAGTGATACGGCTTTCTCTCTCCTTCACCTGGATTAGCCTTAGCATGAACAGGAAGTCAGCCAACCCTTAGCACTAAGATAAATTCTAAGATGCTTCAGTAACCCTCTGCTGTCCATCATTCTCCAACAAACTTGATCCAAGCTCTTATGAGCCTTCAAACCAATGTATGAGTTCCTCTGAAGAAATCCAAGCACACTCAGTTAGATACGACACCTCTCCCCCAGATGTCCCTCCTGGCACTTTCAGAGATGAAAGAGGCCATCTCACCTCTCTTCTGAAAAATCAATCCTTCTAGACAAACAAAATTACAAATCACTTGAATGTAAGTATAAAACTATAGTGTGCTGCTATTTAGTTCTGTCTGTTGCATTATTGTATGAAGATTGTGAGATTACAATGTTCACTATGTTGAGAAAAATAGCAAATTGTGCCTGGCATGGTAGCTCACACAATAATCACAGTACTTGAGGCTGAAGATAAGTTTGGGGAATAATAAGTTTGAAGTCAACCTGGGCTGTAATATAGTGAGCCTCTGAGGCTGCCAAGGAAGTAACTGTTCAAGGAGTATAGGGTTTCATTTCATTTCAGCAAAGGTTCTGAAAGTTGGTAGTCATGAAGGTGCATGGGAATGAGGATGTTTCTAATGATTTATGTGGTTTAACATTGTTAAAATGACTATTTGGCTGTTTTGTTTCTCTCTCTCCCTCTCTCTTTCTCTCTCTCTCTCTCTCTCTCTCTCTCTCTCTCTCTCTCTCTCTCTGTTGTACATGTATGCCTGTTCATGTGCACTCATGTGCAAGTGCTCATGCAGATGTATACATGTGCATGTACACATGTTAAGGCCCAAGGTTCATATCAGGATTCTTCCTTAATAACTATTCAACCTTATTCTTTTGAGGCAGAGTCTCTCAATCCCAGAGTTCACAGACATAGTCTGACTAGCCACCTTGCTCTGAAGATCTTACCTCCATCTTCCCAGGCTGGAGTTACAGGTAGGCTACTATGCCCACTTGGCATCTGTATAGTTTCTGGGGATCTGAATCCCAGTTCTCTTGCTTTCCCATCAAGTCTTCATGCTGAGCCATCTTCACAGCCCTGCTAGACATATATTAACATAATCTTTGAACATGGAATGTCATACTGCTGCCAAGATTTCTGAATGAGCTCCCTGTGAGAGCAATGTCTTACCACAACACCAACATCATGCCTACAGCGTGGATCATGGTTGCATCTGACCCTGGTCCACGGGAAGTTCATTCAGCTGTCCACTCTACTGACAATTTCCCAACAATTTATGGGATGTCTTTTTGTTGCTAAGGTGATGTCAGGTTTCTTTGTATTTTCCAATATTTATCTTTCCTTTTGGCCGCATTTTTCATTCTTATTTTCAAATTATTTAATATTGATACTGTATATGAACATTTTTACAATATCTCAAATCATTTAAGGAATCTGATATGTTCTAAGTAACCTCTAAGTAAAAGGTGATCAGATAGACTGTTTGCTTATTTTATTTCTCTAATGTGGACGCTTTTCTCGGTATAAACTTCACAGTAACCCTTCATTGAAAAAGAAATCTCTTTAGACAAGAGACGCGTCTTTATTAGATAGCTAACTTCCCATCATTCACACACTCTTGGGCTGACTTGACTCATGCCTGGTTTTCTCCCGTAGCAGAACATGCCTCCCAGTACCATTCTACAAACACAGTGATGATTTTTAACTCTGAGTAGGAATCTCTGCTGAGAAAACAAAGCACACACACTCTTCATCACAGTTTCCCTGCTTTCCAGAATTGCAAGGAAAACAAAGGTCAACAATGCCTCTTTGCCTGTGCTGCAAAAATCTGCTACATCTTCATAAAATACAACGATGATGCATATTCTTCTTCAGGAAAATGTTAACAATTGCCAAATCGCCAATGCAAGCTTTTGTTTGGGGGAAGGGAGATCGGAGAATTCATTGTGTTTGGTTTTAAATGAAAAGTAAATACAGGTACACTCCTAATATGTGTTGGAGAATCAATGGATCATGAAAACTGTACTGTTGACTGATGTGCTAGCAATATGAAATGAATTTTTATCTACCCATTCAACAAACACTTGAGCTCAATGTGCTGAGCAGTGTCATATGCCCCAGTGGGAAGAGATACACATTAGTCAAAGAGAGATAAATAAAAGACAGCTAATTTATATATAAATCTAGTGCTTGTGGGCAGTTTAGGTGATTGAAGTTTCTAGAGCAAGTGGCATCCATACTCAGGTCTGAGCATATGTGGGAGGTCAGTCTTAGGAGCGGTGGCTGTAAACTGAAGACAAAGAGCTTTCAGACAAAGAGCGCTCTCCAGACAAAAAGGATGAGTATGTCCAAAACCCAGGAGCAGAGTAGAAAATGGCACATTTGGAGAACAAATGATTCAATCTGGCTGGGGAAAACAGGAAACATTTCCAGGATCTGGGGATCATTAATAACAAGACCCTATCTGGAGCAAATTGGAACTACTGAGAAGATTCAAAGCAAGAGAGAGACCTGGTTAGACTTCCCATTTAGTGAGACGCTCCTAGCGTCTGTGTTTTGGATTGAACTGGAAGCAGGCAGAACATATCAAGGTTAGTGGACAGCAGGTTAATACATCAAGGTGGCAAGAGGAAACAGCCAACCACTCGTGCTTCAGGGTCCCATGTAGTTGTGACAACAAAGCAACCCTAAGCATTGCATCCTCTTCTGTGTTCACTCATATGTATGTGAATAATAAGTACATCACAATCTTAGTAAATGAAACTAATAAATAAGTACAAAATGGTTAGAAACAGTAGTTCTGGTGTTTTCTTCCCATATCCCAAACTATCTCCTTGAAATCACATGCTCTCACTGGACTGAATTAAAAAGTGATGCTGAAAGTGGAAAAGTGTGAGGCAATGGGAGAAACAGGTAAGAGAATTTGGCTAATTGAATGGGGTGGGGGAGTGGAGGAAGAGGTCACATAAGACAAGAAGCTGCTGAGGTTTCTGGTTTGGATGGCCAGTGCTGTGTACCATGGTGTGATACTTTAGACAAAAACATATTTGTATGGAAAAGGTCAGAACACACTAGCAAGGGTCAAGTTGAGATGAAGAAGCAGCAAGCTTTATCATAAGCAGGTACAGAGTTCAGTGGTCAATGGCTTACGGGTAAGGCAGAGTTCCCTGACCTTCCTGGAAAAGTTGCAAGTCATATATAATTTTCACTATAATTAAAAAGGGGGATTCTCTACCTGATAAATATCCAGCAATCTCTTTTCTCCTGGGAATTGTATAATTAGAGGTTCCATGAGGCAGAAAACTTGAGGCTATCCTTCATGAGTATATAATTTACCTCAAGAGACTTGACCTTCAGATTGGGTACAATATTGCCACCATTAAAATTGTCAGCTTTGTTGAATCTAGGATGACCTATGAGGCAGGTCATCTGGATATGTCTGTCAGTAGTTTTCTAAAGTAGGGTAATTGGGGTGCAAAAAGACATCCTAACTGTGGGTGTCACCACTTCGTGGGTTGGGGTATAAGACTGGATAAACAGAAGTCTAGCTGACTGCAAATATCCATCCTCCGCTCCTTGGCTGTGGACAAATGTGATCACCCACAGCAAGCTACGACTTACTTCCATGCCTTCCCCCACCATTGTGCTCCACATCCTCTAACTGTAAATGATAAATAAATCCCTCTCTCCTTAAGTTGCTTTTCTCAGGTTTTTTCTCACAACAAAGAAAATAACTAATATACATATCAACCCGCAATGATGAATAGTATTATGGAAAATACGGAGCCCCTAACTGACATATCGGACAGCTTTGCTGTGACTCCGAAGCACTGGGCTTTGTGACAACTGATTCAGAGACTAGAAATTCTATTCTAACACGAAGTTTCAAAACCTTTAACAACCCAAGTCATTACTCCTTATTGATTGCATCAAGTGCCCTACAGAGAACCAGGGTTCACGTAAAAACCTATCATGTCAACCACTAAAGACCACTGAGGACACTAAAAATTGTTTGAGGGAGAAGTCAGGAAAGAAGTCAGCAAAGAAAGGACCAGAGCCACAGAGTTAGTCAACTCTTCCTGTAAGATATTTAATGGATATTTTCTAAATTCTCTCTTGAGGCAGGAAGACAGCAATTAAAGTCAATATGTTACCAGGTTTATCTTATGTTCAAAGTGCATTGAGATTTATAATTGTTAGAGGACAAGTTGTCACCTTGTTCTAAGATGTTGATTGAAAAAAATTTAAAACTTAAAAAAATAAAAATAAAAAATAAAGATGTTGATTGTATGATAAAGACACATTCTTCCTTCAAACTTACACCAGACATATTCAAGAAAATGAGCCGGGCGTTGGTGGTGCGCGCCTTTAATCCCAGCACTCGGGAGGCAGAGGCAGGCGGATCTCTGTGAGTTCGAGGCCAGCCTGGGCTACCAAGTGAGATCCAGGAAAGGCGCAAAGCTACACAGAGAAACCCTGTCTCCAAAAACCAAAAAAAAAAAAAAAAAAAAAAATGAAGCAGTTCAGCCTACGTCAGCATTTTCTTTTTAATTAGCAATTTTCTATTAATCATTGTGTGTGTGTGTGCAAGCATGCACTTACAAGTGCCTATCTGTATGTGTGTCTCTCTGTGTGTGTCTTGTGTGTGTTGTATGTGTGTGTGTGTATGTGTGTGTATGTCCGTGTCTACACACATGTGTGCCATAGTGAATGTGTAGAAGTCAGAGAACAACTGTCAGGAGTCCATTTTCTCCTTTTACTGTAAGTTCCAGGGAACATGCTCTGGTTATCAGATTGGCACAGTAAACTCTCAGACTCAATGAGCCATCTAACGAGCCCACGCAAAGCCATTTCTTGACAATCACACAGAGTAAAGAGCAAGTCCAGGATTCACGACAGGGTGAACTTGGCACCAAGTTCTTCCTATCTTCCTATCCTCCGCTCCAGAGTCTCACTGGTCCACCCAGCCATATTGATCAAAGGCTGTCACACACTTAAGGAGGAAAAAGAAAAGCTGCTGTTGAGAAACTCAAATGTTCTAAAAGCTTTTTCCTGAGGCATCTAGATCCCAAGGAGAATAAACTAATATAAACTTGGTTTCCTAGTGTCCTACCCAGAACTTTTGCACAATGGCATGGGAAGCACACACTTACACACTCGTACATGGGCACTCCCACATTCAGAATAGCAAGAAAGCAGCTTCACAACTGCAGGCTGCTGCTGCAGCCAGGCAAGAAATGCATCACCTTATCCCAAAGAAGCTGTGAAAGCAGAAAAATCAATCTACCATTTTAATAAAAAAAAAATGTGAAAACCTGAGACGATGAGCTATGGTGCAATCACTCTGGGCGGATCTGGCTGCTTTGCTATTAATCATCTCTCCACTGTGCAGTCCGCAGAACTCTGTTTAAGTCTATTCAGTGAATTGTCATGTCTACAGCAGATGCACTGTGGTGGGGGGGAGGGGGGACGAGATTACACAACCATCATTGTCTCCTTGGGACAAGGAAATGCAGCCTTCAAGTAGCAAACACTAACCCCAGGAAAAGACAATCATTATCCCAAGACTGGAATACCAAAAGTTTACTGATAAGATACCTTATATCTTTGTACATACAAATATTGGCTTTAACATAAAATCTTATAGCACAATTGGAATCACTATTTTTCTGTATTAGGAAAAAAATCCAAATAAGGTTCAATACCTAACAACACGGTCTTTAACTTTCCATGTACATCTGATTATATTTTTATCTTCATCATCTGCTCCCAAAATAACTTAGAGACCTAATAGGTACTTTGAAAGCCTTCAGACTATATCTGCCTGGTATCTGACAATGGTTCATTCTACCAATTAATGGGTTAGTCACAGGGAATAGACAATATTTTCTACCACATCTTTCATATCAAGGACAGAAGCCTACTGAATATTTAAAACATTCAGGATCTTGAAGTCAATGCTACTGTATTTTAAGACAATATTTGATATAAAAAGAAAGAAAGGAAAGTACTTATTAGTGCCCATCTCTATTTCTGACCCACACCCACTCCCACAATGGTGCACTTCACAGATCCAGAAACACAACCTGGGAATGCATGTAGGTGATGCAGCAAGAGTTGATGAGCCTTCTTGAACCATTCAAGGGCAAGCTTCACGGAACCGTTCCAGTTTCAAGAGCTCATCCAAGTGTTGATGGGAAGTGTCAGCAGCAACCCAGCAAGCAGAAAGAGGACCATTTTCTGAGGACCATATTCTCTCCTAAGACAGCACTGTCTGAAGCAAGAGGCTTTGTTCATCTATTTTAAGGCCTTCTGCTGAGAGATGAGGGGAAAATACAGAACACAAAGATAAAATAAAGCACTGCTCAGCAGACTCAGGCATGCTGTCTACTTTCTCTACCTAAGCCTCAACTCATTCCAGTCCCAACCATCTTTCGTGTTACGGCTTGCTCCTCTTACCTTCTGTCCCAAGACTGAGTGCATCACAATGATATTCTTTAAGAAGTGTCTTTGTAAGATACAGGCTTGCTCCCAGAGGCTTCAATGGCCTCTGATAGGCTACATGACACACTTGCAGACCAGGAGCTCGGTGTTACACTCCCTCCCTCCCCTGAAAGGGTAGCTTTTTCTCATCTGTTGTCTGTCTTCTCCCCTACATCAGCAGAAATAAGACCACATGATGCTGCAAAGCTCTACATGACCTCTTCGACAGTATAAAGACCTTCGTGACCATAATTTAGGTCACTGAAGTACCCATTCCTAGCCTACTGCTAAAAGATATGAAACCTGACTGGCTCCAGGCCCCCAAGGTTTTCCAATGTATCTGCTTTCATTTGAATTGTACGAACTAATTTGGTCACAGGACCGATGTTGGCCTCAACCTGCTAAGTTTTGTTGTTTTTATCTCAAGAGCTCCTACAGAGGACTAAAGAGATAGCTCAGTTTTGTAACATGCTTGCTTTGCATCACAAAGACCCGAGTTTGATACCCACTATCTATGTTCAATGAAACAAGCACACAAACATCAACAACGTAAAAATCAGGCACAGTGGTGTCATCCCAGCACTGAAGAATCCAGAGACAAGCAGAATCTTACAGCTTACTGGCAGGCAACTAACCTATTTAGTGCACCCAGGCCAAGAAAACCCTTGTCTCAAAAACAAAATAGAGGGCTCCTAAGAAACAACACTAGAAATTGTCTTCCACATACAGATGCGTTCATGCACATCTGCCCACCACCCACTAAAAGGAAAAACAAAAACAAAACAATAAGGACCTCCAACTGATGACAGGAGTGTGCCTCCTATCAGCTGCTCCTAAATCTGGGAAATGGTGGTTAAACTAGAAGCATGTAGATGAGGACTATATTGTCTATATTGTCTCAGTCCTGCTGTTTAGAGTATACAGAAATGTCCAGAGATAAAATGCTGGAAAAACTATGGAAAACTGTTCTGCATTCTATAGCATGTTGTGTTCCCCCCTTTTAACATATCCATACTTGGCACATGGGAATAAAGTTTTGACATCATATTTAGGTCAAATGGGAAGGACACATAAAGAAAATTTTCACAGAATAAATTAATTCCAATGCACCAGCCCATTCTAGAACATGAATTATATATATATCAACCAAATGCTGAGTTTCTACAGTCATCGGTGTCAAGTGACTTTGTACAGATTGGCAAAAGTACATCCATTCAGATCTCATTAATTTAACAGTTGCCATGAAGCACTTTAACTATATTAGGTAGGGAAGTAAAGAGTGCGGGTCAACTATATTATGTTAGGGGAAGTGATATCCCAAGCAAAGTAAGCCAGAATAATGTAGTCTGCAGATTGCACCACTCCTCACTCTCTTCTTAACTGCCTCCTTCAAGACCCAGAGGAAACAGTGCACACACATCTTAATGTTCCTCATTCATCCAATCACTGCCAAGCATTTTATTTGTGACAAACAGCTGCCCTCAAGGAATTCACAACCCAGAACACACAGATTATAAAAGCCCTGTGTTTGAAACCATTCTTTTTACTGAGTGTGTATTTATCTGATGCTGGATACATAGAAAACAAAGCCAGAAGTACATAAAGTATTTAGCATGACCCAATACCTCATGACTCTCACCACTTAGTCTAAGGTCCAAAATACTCCAATATCTTGTTTTCACCAGATGTCTCTTTCCATCCGGTCAGCTACCACTCTCCTTCTCCCCACTAGAACTAACCATGGTCCTGAAGTCTGCGTTCGTCATTGTTTTTGCTTTTATTACAGTATCTTCCCATTTATACAAACACTGTACTGAGACTAAATTGCTCAAAAGCATGTTTAAATGGTGCCATGTCTTCTGCAATCAGGTTTATTCACCCAACATTAAGTTTTAATTTCATTCATTTTATGTCTGTGCAACTGTGATCTGTCCACTATCATATAAACATTTTATTTATCTATTCTCAGAATCATGGGCATTTGAGCAATTATCAACATTTTTCTATTACAAATCATAATACCAGTCCTCTGTAAACATCCAAGCACAGTGTTTATATGCAAGACTTTCTCTGGAGTATACATAGAAACAGAAATACTGGTTTGTGAGCTGCTTCCCAGTTTGCAAATATTAAATCACCTGCAAAATAGCTACACTGATTTATGCATCCACAGGAACATAACACTCCACTCTAACAGTGAGCAAGGGGAGACTTGAACCAGACATGTCCTAATAAACAACATTAGCAGATTTGTCCTTTTAAGATTTATTTATCTTATATGTATGAGTGTTTTTCTCACATCTATGTATGTAGATCATGTGTGCCTGGTACCTAAGGGAGTCAGAAGTGGGCACTGGATTCCTTGGAACTTGGGTGAAGATTGTGAGCCTCTATGTGAGTGCTAGGAATTGAACCCAAGTCCTCTGAAAGAACAAGTGCTCTTAACTGCTGAGCTACATCTCCAGCCCCAGCAAATTTATCTTTAATTTTTTTCCAGTTACGTTTCCTTGATTATCAAAAAAATGAAAATATTATAATACATGTCCTTGTAATTTCTATTTTGCAAAATGATTGCATTGGTTTTGAAGATTATTTTTTTCATTTTTGTTTTGGTTTGGTGTGTGTGTGTGTGTGTGTGTGTGTGTGTGTGTGTGTGTACATGCTCATGAATGCAGGTGCACTCACCTGAGTCTGTGCCCATGGAGGCTACAGATAAACTTCAGTTGTATTCTTCTATCATTTTCTGTCTTACTTTTTGAACCTGGAGCTAGATAATCAGATGGAGCCCCAGGGGATCCTCCTGTCTCCTCCTCCCCAGTACCGAGGTTACAAGTGTTGGCAGCATGCCTGGCTCTTTACATGGGTGCTTGGATTCAAACTCAGATTCTCATGCTTGTACAGCAAGCGTTTTATCCACCACACCATCTTCCCAGTCCTTTCGTTTTGTTTTGTTTTTTGTTTCTCTGAGAAATGCTCTCACTTTAACACCGGCTAGAATTCACTATGTAGCCCATGTTGGACTCAAACTGACCGCAATCCTCCTGCCTTGGTCTCCAAAGTTCTAGAACATGAGGTATTACCCACGGCTTCTTTAGGAAAATTTTATACCAGACTGTCTTTTACTTGTTTGGGGTTTTTTTTTAGTTAAAATTTATATATTAAAGTTGTTAGTCCTGGGGGTAGAGACATGGTTCAGTAGTTAAGATCACTTGTTGCTCTAGCAAAGGACGTGGATTCAATACCCAGCACCTACATGGTAACGCACAGCTGTCTGTAACTCTAGCTCCCATGAATCTGATGGCCTCTTCTGGCTTCCACAGGCACTGCATACATATGGTACACATACATATATGCAGGCCAAACAGTTATATATAAAAAAAATTAATTTTTGAAAGTGATACTAGTGTGTCATGTGTGCTGCAGATTACTTCTAATTTGTTACTTGTTTTTCTTGCCTCTTTATAGTCTATTGAATGGGGAAAAGTTCTAGCATTTCTGAATTTAATAATCTTTTTTTCTATGATGAATGATTTTTGTGTCTTACAGATTCATACCCAAGTCTATGAGCATTCATAAGAGAAATCATTCTTTTTAGACATCATTTACCCTGGTAAATAGGTTAACTTCACTTCCTTTAAAATTTTCTAAAATTTTGAACAGTATTTATTTATTAAGTTATATTCCGAAGATGACCTGATTTACAGTCAGTTAAAGTATTTTAATACACTGTCATTTTCAGGCTTCATTTTTTTCCAGCAGATATATATTAAGTTTATATGCTAGGTCTTCACCTGAGCCTGAGGAGATAGAAATAAAGAAAGATGTGTAAAATGCATTAGCAATGATTGATCCGTACGGGGAAGAAGGAAAACAGTAAATGGGTAAGGGTCACTATATGGAGTCTTCCTCTTTGTTTTCCTCCTCCATGTCTCTGCTCCAGGAGGCCTAGCTTTCCAACTCCGGTTTTTGCAGGTTTCCTTGACACCTCTGCAGATATAATCAGAAAATTACAGATGCGGCAGAGATTTATCCTTGGGGCTCTTATCCCAAGAAGAGTCACCAGCTAGAGCAATAAACAAACATCAATGAGCAGTAAACTTTAATAGCTTCTAACAAGTACATGGTACTTCCATCAAAATTGCTCACACTTAGCAGAAGCCCACCATCTCATCTGAGGCTTGGGTACCTCATTGTATTAATATTACTGATACAGCAATACTACTTGCAGCTATTCCAAACTCTTGGGCCTTGTCTTTTCTCAAAAAGTAATTAACTTCCTTATTTGAAAAGCCATTGTTTCTATGAACCTTATACTTTGAACTTATAATAGAAATATTAAATCGAAATCACTTTGGTTAATTATAGAGACTACACTTTGGGGAAATCCAAGAAAGAAAAAAGATCCTGTGTCTCATGCCACTCAGAGGTTCTGTGCTGTAGAAATTCCACACTCTGTCTGGCACTTTCTGATTCTCTAAGTGCTGGTAGTAGGTCAGGTCAATGACTTTTGGTGACTTACCACATCTTCTGTACCGGTGATGGTTCTCCGTTGTCCTGTATTGAATTAGAGTATTTGTCATACTAAACCCTGGATAATACACCATAAGACATCCATCAGTTAGACACTGCTGTGGTAAAACACCTGTTGTAACAATTTAAAGGGAGGCATCTTTCATTTAGGCTGGTGGGCTCAGAGTTTCTTTCCATGATTACTCATTTTCCGTTTCTAGGTCTGTGATGATCACAACAACTCATCATGGCAGTTGGAGTAGGTGAGAAAAGCTCTTCACCTCAGGGAGGAGAGGAATCTGTGAGAAGAGAAGAGACAAGAGACTAAGAACTAGGCACAACCTTATAGGTCCATCCACAGTTACCTGTTTCCTCCAGTTAGGAAACACTAATAGTTTCCAGAACCTCCCAATAGTTTACCACCAGCTGGGAACAGAGTACTTAACATATGAACCTATGCAAGAAAGTTCATACTCAAACTTTAACTCTGTTCCACTTCATTCCCCACTCTTTGTGATGCCTAAGTCTTCACATTAGAATTAATTTTATTAACAAACCTGAAATATGTTAAAGAAGGCTCCTCCTCCTAGTTCCCAAACTGGAGACCTGAAACCCTTCAAATTTTCATTTAAGTAAAATTATTCAAAACTCACTAACACTTTTGTACTATAGTGGCGGGGGGGGGGGGGACGTAAGACTCTGTATATGGAGGCAAGAATTTTATGAGTTCAAGTCTAGTCAGCAATACATAGCAAGACTTTGTCTCGAAAAGAGAAAAACAAAAGAATTTGTAATTCATTTCATTAGCTAAAAAAATATATAATATATAGGAACCTTGGTTCATAAATATGTATGTGTTTGTAACAAGAAAGCCGGCCTTTTAGAAAACTGTGTTAAGAATCATGTGTTTTGTCAGCTGTGGTGGTACATGCCTTTAGTCCCAGCACTTGAGAGGAAGAGGAAGGCAGATCTATGTGAGTTCAAGGCCGACCTGGTCTACAAAGCAAGTTCCAGGACATCCAGACCACCCAGAGAAAGCTTGTCTTGAAAAAAAAATTAAAAATATGAATATATCATGTGTTTCTAACTTCTGACTCAGGTAGTTAAAATGGCTAAACTTTAAAGATCATATTTCTACAAAAGGCTAATTTACTGAACATCAGATACATCTATTGATGAAATTATCAAGGCCACTCCACGTAGTTAAAAGGGAGGTTTATTTTGTGGGGTAACTTACAAGTGAAGGGATAGGTAACAGGGTCTGGGGAAGGTATGGCGCAGTCCAGCAGTGTTCTCTGGAGAACTCTGCTCGGTCTACCAAAGCGTCCAGGGTCCAGGAATCAAGTGAGATGGTGCATCTGGATCTCGGGTCTTCAGGGTCCTCTCTCGGCCCCACCTTGTAGGCATGACAGTTACCGAAGCCTCAATGGGGCTTGGAACTTCCAGATCAAAGCTGGAATGGCTACCCACTACATACATCTTTTCAATTTAGCATTTGTATTAGTTTTCTAGGGCTGTTGTAACAAACTACAACAATTAAGGCTGGCTAGGTGGCTCAGAGATAAAGTCCTGGCTTCCAAACCCGAGAACCTGAGCTCAATCCTCAGGACCCACATGGTGGAAGGAGAGAACCTCTGACCTCCATATCTGGCATGTGCACACACCAAAATAAAAGCATAAGTAAACAGATGAAAGAATGAATGAATGTTTAAAAAAAAAAAAAAACACTGTTGTCCCAGCTCTGGATGCTATGAGTCCAAGACGGACAGCGGCAGCGACTGCTGAAGCTGCTATGGAGAGGTCTGTTCCCTTC
>CABHPQ010161069.1:0-14034 GCA_902168405.1 Peromyscus aztecus | reverse complement strand
CCATAACCATATTTGTATATTTAAATCTTTCTGCAGTTATAGACTAGATAAAGGTATGAAAGGTGCCCGCAGTAAACAATCCAGATGCTGTGTAAGTCACCTAAAGGAAAGATGAAGGCAATAGGGACTAGAGTGTGACACTGGGGCTAAAGATGAGTGAGGAAGAATGGACAAAGAAAATGTGGTACATTTACACAGTGGAGAATCACTTGGCTGTCAAAAACAAAAACATCACGAAATTTGCCAGCAAAATGGATGGAACTTGAAAAGATCATCCTGTGTGAGGTAACCCAGACCCAGAAAGACAAACACGGTATGTGCTTACTCATAAATGGACATTAGCTGTAAAGCAAAAGATAACCATTCTGCAATCCACAGACCCAGAGAAACTAGGTAACAAGGAAGGCTTAAGCAGGGGACTTGAATCTCACTGTGAAGAGGAAATGGAATGGACATTGCCAGTGGATGTGGGCCGGGGGATGGGGATGGGAACAGGAGGGATCAGGTGGGGGAGGATGAAGGGAGAGTACTGGGAGAGACAACTGGAATCCAGGGGCATCTCTGGGATCTATGAGGAATCTATGAGGGTGACCCTAGCTAAGACTCCTAGAAACAGGGGATACAGAGCCTGAACCGGCCATCTCCTGTAACCAGACGAGACTTCCAGTGGTGAGCCTAGGACACCAACCCAGCCACAAACCCTTTGACCTACAGTTTGTCCTGACTACGAGATGTGTAGGGGTAAATATGGCACAGAAATTGTGGGACTGACTAACTAATGACTGGCCCAGCTGGAAAGCCATACCCTGAGAGGGAACTCACCCCTGAGCCAGGACCCAGAAGCAGAATACCCCAGAGACCTAAGATAGAACCAAACACGACTGGTAAAAAAAATAATAATAATAAAATAAAGAAAAATAAAATAAAAAATCAATAAGATGATTCCTAATGATATTCTGCTATACTCATAGATTGGTGCCTAGCCCAATAGTCATTAGAGAGGCTTTACTCAGCAACTAATGGAAACAGATGCAGAGACTCACAGCCAAACAGACAAAGTTCTGGGAATCCTGCAGAACAGGGGGAAAAAAGATTGTAGGAGCCAGAGGGGTAAAGACACCACAAGAAAACCCACAGAATCAACTAACCTGGGCTCATGGGGGCTCACAGAGACTGAACCAACAACCAGGGAATCTGTATGGGACTGATCAAGACCCTCTGCATATGTTACAGTGTGTAGTTTGATCTTCTTGTGGAACTCCTAACAGTGAGAACTGTCTCTGACTCTGTTGCCTGCTTTTGGGACCCATTCCTCCTATGAGATTGCCTCGTCCAGCCTTAATAGCAGAGAAGGTGCCTAGTCTCATTATATCATTACAACTTGATATACCACGGCTGACTGATATGCATGGGAGGCCCACCCATATCTGAAGAGAAACAGTGGGGGAGGAGTGGATGGGGGAGGGGGAAGAACTGGGAAGAGAGAAGGGAGAGGAAGCTTTTGTTGGGATGTAAAAACAAAAAAAAAGAAAGAAAGGATGGAAGGGAGGAAGGGAGGGAGGGAGAGAAGGGGAGGGAAGGGGGAGGGGACAGGGGAGGCAGGGGGAAAGGAAGGAAGGAAGGAAGGAAGGAAGGAAGGAAGGAAGGAAGGAAGGAAGGAAGGAAGGAAAGAAGGAAGGAAGGAAGAAAAGTAGATGAGGAAATTGACAACTGGAGCATAGAACTTACGTCATTTGCTCATTGTTTAAGTAAGAAAAGGGAGAAGGAGGGGACAGCAAGGTTCACACTAACATTTCTGGCTTTTTCAGCTAAAGAAATGGAATAACACTTGCTGAGAAAGGAATAGAGGATACTTGCGGGAGGCAATACAAGAGTAAGAATTTGAATTTGAAGCAGATTTGTGAGCAGGGACTGGTTAAGAAGTTACACTATAAACACAGTATATGTGAGTTTGAGGTGCTTCTGGCAAAGCTATCCAACATGCAGATGGCATGCAGGTCAAGAATCCTTGGAGCAGGCCCAGCTTTGAACAAACTTGATAAACATTTGAAGGTGCATACTGAATGAAGCAGTGAGTGAAGGGGTCACATACTTCAGAAGGAAGGGACAGAAGGAGAGAGCGAGAAGGGAGGCAGGGAGGGATGCAGGGAGGGAGGGAGGGAGAGAGGGATGGACGGACGGATGGATGGAGAGGCAGATAGAGGAACAGAGGGACGGAGGGATGGAGGGAAAGATTGACATAGATTCCTATGTTGTTACAATATTTAGGTCTGATTAAAATATATATTCCTACTGAGAGGCATCAACGTAAAGTAAAACCCCAAGTAGGCTGCTGTCATGGAAACCAGAGAGAAAGTTTTCCAAGAAAGAAGGAAGATTCAACAGAATTAAATGCTGAGTAGGCCAATGAAGGGAAGGACTGAAAATTGATTGTAGGACTAAGCGGCAGTGAATCCATTGGCACAGGTGATGAGTGTAATAATGATGCCCAAATAAAGAAATGTCAGAGAAGACTTGAGTAAAGAGCAAAACGGAAACCATGTATAGGATTTATTTGAGAAGTTTTATTATAAATGGCAGACATCCGCACAGAGAAATCCAAGGCAGGTTGAGATGTTTTTGAGATGGGAAAGACATTATCATCTTACACATGTATGTAAAGTTGTAGCAACAAGTCATGCTGAAGACTCGTAAACAAGGAGGTATGGACTTAATAAAGGCAGCAAAATAGATTTGCAGAAGTTTATGGAAAATGTGGACTTAAGGGCAGCAAAAATAAGCTTGCAGAAGTTTACGGAAACGTGGACTTGTCCTGGGATGTAGGAAGCATATGAAACCTCTGAGAGTTGGGGTGGGGATAGGAAAAGATCACAGCAGGAAACCAAGGAGAAGGAAGGTAAAAAGCAGCTGTGGGCTTAGTGTGTGACTTGCCAAGGCAACTGATGAGTGTAGACCAGCTGGGACTGACAACCACAGATGTCGAGTGATGTGAGTTTGGTTAGATGAGTTTTTACTGACAGCAGATATCTGAGTGCAGGCAAGGTAAAGAAGGGCAGTTAGGCTAATCCAGGCTAATACCTGTCGCTAGACAGATAAATCACACAACGAAGGGACAGGAGAGTATAATGTACTGGAGGTTCACCCATGCTGAGAAGCATTCCATGCTCTATGCACACTGTTTTTATCCATGCATCAGTTAACAGATACTATAATCTGGGGACTCTTGGAACTGTTATCAATAATGTTATTATGAACATTTGCATACAAATCTTGGGTACCAAGGAGTGGAATTGCAATGACAGCTGAAAAATATATGTTTAAAATTTTTGAATAAACTATGGAACCATTTCATAGAATGGCTGTCCCCCTTCTCAATCCCCCTAGTAACACATGAGGGTTGTAGGGTCCCTCCTACTTACCAACACAATATTGTCGGTATATCTGATTGCTGCCATCTTACTGAGTGTGTAGTGTCGTCTCGCTGAGATTTTCATTTAATAACTTCTAATAAGTTTTATTATGTGCTCTCACCATTATTCTTCAACTTGGTTAGGATTATTCCATTTTCTTCTAATATGTCATCAAACAATTTGTGCTTGAACTTCTGCTTTCTTTGATAGTAGAGGTGCATTGCTGCTTCATGCTGGAAATCATTCTTTTTTCTATAAAATTGAGGATGACTTTTCTGGGTTTTTTTTTTCATTCTTCTCTCATATATTACTTCCCTACTCCAATTTCCCCTCCCTCCCCTCTCCCCAGTCTCTCCCCTGCCACTTCCCCTAACCCTCAGAAAAGGGCAGGCCTCTCAGAGACATCAACCAAACTCAGGATAACAAGGTACAATAAGGCCAGGCACATACCATCACATCAATGCTGGATGAGGCAACCCAGTAGGAGGAGAAGGGTCCCACAAGGAGGCAAAAGAATCAGAGATAGTACCTACTCCCACTGTTAGAAATCCCACAAGAACACCAAGCTACTCAGCCATAACAAATATGCAAAGGACCTAGGTCAGACCCCCTAGAAGCTCCCTGATCTCTGCAAGCCCCTATGAGTCTCGGTCAGTTGATTCTATGGGCGATGTTGCCATGGTGTCCCTGACTCCTCTGATTCCTCTGATCCTTCCTTTCCATCCTCCACAGGACTCCCCAGGAGTCTCCTAACGTTTGGTGTGGGAGTCTGCATCAGTTGCTGAATAAATTCTCTGGTCTCTTTGATGACAATTCTGCTAGGCTCCAGTCCCAGAACACTTTGCAGGTAGGACTGTAGGGTGAAGGTTTTGTGACTGGGCTGGTGTCCCAGTCCCTGTACTTGAGGCCTTGCCTGGTAACAGAAGATGGCTGGTTCAGGCTCTGTATCCCCCATTACTAGGAGTCTTGACTAGGGTCATCCTCACAGATTCCAGGGAGTGTCCATTGTACTAGGTTTCCACCTTGCCCGCCCCCAAATGCTCCAATTCCAGTCGTTTCTCCTAGTATTTTCTCCCTCCCTCCCTCCCTCCATCCCTCCTATTCCCAGTCCAAAATGCCCCTAGTCATCCCACGAAATCTATTCTATTTCCCCTTCCCAGGGAGATCCTTGTGTCCCCTTTAAGCTCTCCTTGTTACTTAGCTGCTATGAGATGATTCTTCTATACACTGTGAATATGTATTACTCTCATTGGTTAATAAGGAATCTGTTTGGCTCATAACCAGGCAGGATAAGGTTAGGCAGAAAACCAAACTAAGGAGGGGAAGAAGAAGGGCTGAGCAAAGGAGAGATGCAAGGAGCCGCCCAGGAAGCAAGATGCCAGAGAACAGGTAAAGCCAGGGCCATGTAGCAATACATAGATGAATAGAAATGGGATAATTTAAATGTAAGAGCTAGTTAATAATAAGTCTGAGCTAATGGCTGAGCATTTTGTAATTAATATAAGCTTTTGTGTGTTTATTTGGGACCGGGCAGATGGGACAGAAAACTCCGCCTCTGCTTACACTTAGCCTCTCTGGATCTGTGGACTGTAGCATAATTATCTTTTACTTTACAGCTAATATCCACTTATGAGTGACTACATACCATGTTTGTCTTTCTAGGTATGGATTATCTGACCCAGGATGATTTTTTTATTCCACCCATTTGCCTTCAAATTTCCTGATGTCATAGTTTTTAACAGCTGAATAATACTTCATTGTGTAATTGTAACACATTTTCTTTATCCATTCTTAGGTTGAGGGACACCTAGGTTGTTTCCACTTTCTGGCTATTATGAATAAAGCTGCTATGAACATAGTTGAGCAAGTGCCCTTGTGGTAGAATGGAGCATCCTTTGGGTATATGCTCAGCAGTGGTATAGCTGGGTCTTGAGGTTGATCAAGTCCCAACTTTCTGAGAAACTGCCACATTGATTTCCACAGTATCTGTACAAGTTTGCATTCCCACCAGCAATGGAGGAGTGAGTGTTCTTTGCTCCACATCCTCTCCAGCATGAGCTGTCACTTGTGTTTTTGATCTTAGCCATTCTGACAGGCGTAAGATAGAATCTCAAAGTAGTTTTGATTGAATTTTCCTGATGGCTAGGGATGTTGAACATTTCTTTATTTCTTGGCCATTTGAGATTCCTTTGTTGAGAATTCTCTGTTTAGATCTGTACCCCAGTTTTTAACCGGATTATTTAGTTCGTTGATGTCTAGTTTCTTGAGTTCTTTATATATTCTGGATATCAGCCCTCTGTCGGCTGTGGAGTTAGTGAAAATCTTTTCCCATTCTGTAGACTGTCATTTTGTCTGAAAATTATTCTTAAAATTGTGTTTTTCTGTCTCTATTTTATTTTTATTTTATCTTCAGAATCACTTCATAAATTCTATGTCAGAATCCATTCCTTTTTTTTTTCCTGTTTCATCTTTGGAAAAGGATGATGACTTTAACCTGAACTGCTAGTTACCTGGTGGTGATTTGATTAAATTCCCAGACTCCTCCCTGACATCTCTACTGATGATAAGCCACTACTGAATTCTAACAAGAAGGAAATCTCCATAGCCTTGCAGGCTGCAAGGAGGAGTTGAGGCTGGGGAAGCCTCAGCAATTACATTTTTGGATCTACCCTTTTGTTGAGAAGCCAACTCACAGTGATATGTTTGCTCCTCCCTTCACTGGACTCCGTGTGACCAAGGGGGTTTCTGTTCCTGATGCTACTCCCTATGATTTGGGGGCCTACCCTCATCTCATTAGTGAGAAATCGTGTCAGGCCAAGATCCGATGTCTGCTGGCCTCCCGTTTGGCATGGACCTGTCACTCTTGCAGCCCCATCACAGCCACAGCCACACTCCACTGCTCTGTTATGAATGTACAGTTCTGGGTGGCATGCTGCTCACTGTCCACTCCTCCTTTGCTCATGAAACACACTCCTCTCAGAAGGATTTTCATGTTGGGTGCATGAGTCCTTTAGACCTTTAGACCTGCAGACTTGGGTGACTTTTCAATGCATTTAAAAAAAAAAATGTTTAATGCAATTTATTTTCCATTTGTCCTTATTTCAGCTTGTTTATTTGTGAAGGGTGTGTGTGTGTGTGTATGTGTGTGTGTGTGTGTGTGTGTGTGTGTATAAAGATCAAACCCTGGCCTTTGTTCGTACTGTGGTCTCAGGCCTGCCCTGATCTCTTTGGCTAATATTTATCGATATTTTGGTATCATTTTTCGTTCATGTTTCTCAATTTCCCATCATCTTTGTGGTTTGTGTCCTTTTTTTTTTTTTTTTCAGTATTCCAAGAAAGTACTGGAAATTGTCTTCTGCATCTCCCGCATAATAATAAAAATCTCCTTTGCTTTATGTCCTTCTAATTCTCTCTCCTCTCCTCTCCTCCCCTCCATACCCCACCATGTACGTGTTTGTGTATTTTAATTTGAAACGTTCTGTAGCCTAGGCTGGCCTGGAACTCACTGTCACCCCAGACTATCCTCAAACTCACATTGGTCTCTCTGCCTTGACCTCCTGAGTGCTGAGATAATAGGCCTGGATCATGTCCAGCCTTGAGTTTGGCAGGTAGGCCTACCGCACCCCTGATTTTGTCTCCCTGTTTATTGATTTATTATTTCACCACACTGTGAACTAATTGTGATGACAGCAGCTCCTTATTTTCCTGACTTTAACTGAAATTTATTTAGCTGTGTATCCTATGAATCCCCCCACCCTCACTTTCTGCTTTTAAACTTAAAATTATGTTTTGAATCTAATTAAACACTAATCTGGGTCTTTATTTCTTATGCCTTGAAAGAATCTCTTTATTTACCTTGATACAATCTATCACTATATTAACTTTGACCTTTTATCATAGAGCTGCTAAAATGCTAAGAATTTAGTTAATCTCCTTAAAAGATGCTGTCAAAATACCCTAAAATCCCTACAGCAAATATTTACCAAAACCACCTTTCTGCTTCTGCGTCTCAATGATTTTGTTTTTGCATCCTGGCTTTGAAAGTCCCATATCAGATTCCCTGCTTCACTGTAGTTAGAGGAGGTCTACCAAGGGCTAGGTTTTCACTCACCACCTGCCTGGTGGGCAGTATTGCTCCCATCTTAATGTAAATGTGGCTTTATGGTCTTTCACATCACAGCTCAGAAAAACAACAGCCACAGGAGCACGGAAACACTATGTGTTTGTCCTCACGTGTGGTCACACAGCTGAGTTTAACTTTGTCTTGGGAGTCTTATCCCTAGCCCAGCATCTACAGTAGTAAAATGGCTTAGGCCTCCCAAGCCTCCATCCTGAATCATCTACTGGATGCACAAGTTTTTTTGTTTTTTTTTTTTTAATTAAGAAAATTTTTTATTCATTTCACATACCGATCACAGATCCCCCTCTTCCCTCCTCCCACCCCTCCAGCCTTCCCCCACCCAACCCACCCCCCATTTCTTCCTACAAGAAGGTAAGGGCTCCCAGGGGGAGTCAGCAGAGCCTGGTACATTCTGTAGAGGCAGATGCACAAGTCTTAGTGTGCTCCCAGCCTGTACTTGATGTGGTGACCACCTGGTTCCTGAGACTGTTGTCCAGTGTTTGAGTCCCAAGACAGCAGAGGAAGTGTGGGGTGGCTTGCTCTCTGGCTGTATCCCAGCTCACTCTTAAGTCTGTCTCCTCAAAATGGCATGGAAGTGTGTTTTACCAGTTACAATTAACCCAGAAAGGACGTGGTGAATCAAACAGTGGTTTTTCTTCATCTTTAAACCATTCTTAACTCCCCGAAGACATACCAATTGGTTTATTGCATGTACTCAGTACCGTTCTCTCTTTACTGGAGGAAAGATCATATCCCACCAACAAATCTTAAACTCTCAGAACTGCTTTTATGTAATATACCAAATCCTGAAGGAGAGAGAGAGAGAGAGAGAGAGAGAGAGAGAGAGAGAGAGAGAGAGAAGGAGGAGAGAGATTCACAACATGCACAGCTAAATAAGCTCTATTAAAGTCAGGTAAATGATGAGCTAATATCACAAGTATTCATTAATTCCTGGTGTGGGGAAATAAGTGCAATGAGATGGGAGGAAACTGAGGATGGCAAAGTCAACAAGTGGGAAAGTACCGTGTGGGGTCGATCTATTTGAGAATGGCATGGAAACGGGCTATAAACCTACAGGAACTGATGGAACAGTTCAGTATGTCATGATTTATAGTTGAGAGGAATACACTGAACACATTATAGGAGCTTGTTCACGTTTTGATTATGTGAACTATGTCTGTTGTCTCTCTGTGTCTCTGTCTCTGTCTGTCCTTCTCACTGTCTCTTTCTGTCTGTCTGTGTGTGTGTGTGTGTGTGTGTGTGTGTGACTCTGTGTGTGTGTGTGTGTGTGTGTGTGTGTGTGTGTGTGTAATATAAGGTTATCAAAATGTCTACAGTGGTTATCTCTTTGGTGATAATATAACAAATGTCCTGCCTTTCCCTTATCTGTAGTTTCCAAATTCTCTACGGTGAGCAGGCATTGGTTCTATAATGGAAAGATAAATTTTTAAATGATGAAATGACAAGGAGTAATAAAATGCCTGGCTATGCTAGTCACTTCTCTATAATTCATGTTAGTGAATATTTAGGAATGCATTCAGAAAACCTTTCTGAAAATAGTTTTTCATGTTAAAAAAAAAAAACAGATTACTTATTTTGATGGTAGGCTCTCTCACAAAGCACAAAGTGCATCTGAAGAATTAGTCTAACCAAGCATAAAAACAGCCAGAAGAATAAACACAAGAGCAAAGGACTAAAATCTTTCACAAAAGCTTTGCAGGTTTGGCTTTAATAACAGCAGAACTTTTCAGTACTAAATGTGTGCTTGGCTGTGAAGCCGGGGTGAAGTATTAGGAAGCCCTTGGATCTGCAGCATGCTCTCTTTGCCTTGCAGACTCCCAGTCTCATCTCTGCCTGGAAGCCTGGGGAAATGCAACATGTCCTCAGAGTTCAAGAGCTATTTCTAAAACCAAATGGCAAAACGACTTTCCAGGGTCACTCAGCTGTTTCTCAGGATACAGAGATCTGGCATCTGGTGCCGAGTCTCCAAATGCAGACTGAATTTTAAGTTAGCAAATATCTGGTGGAATAGGCCATGTGTTTGAGGCGCTTGACACAGAATGTAGCTAATTTAACTCTAACATCTCTAAAAGGTAAGCTCATTCTTCCCAGGACAGCTATGAGGACACCTAGGCTCTGTGAAGTGATGACTCTCACTCATGACAAGACCCAGGTGGGTAATGCAGTGTGTCCCACCAAAAAAAAGGAACAAATCAAGGCCTATGGCAGAACTAGATTGACACCAGATGTTAAGACTGATGCTGTAGGTAAGGTCTGACAACTGTTGGGTGTCAGCCCTGGCACTACCTTCCTGGGGCAGATTGTCCAAACATTAAATGGACGTTTTCCTTGGATCTTAAATTGTAGAAAGAACTGTAAGAGAACAGCATGAGTGAAGTGGGAGATGACACACCTTATCTGAAGGTTCTGACCCAGGCAAAAGCCCTGAGGATGAAAAAAGGCATCAAATGTCAGCTGTTCCTCTTCCTCCTCCTCCTCCTCCTCCTCCTCCTCCTCCTCCTCCTCCTCTTCTTTCTTGTCCTCCTCCTTCTCCTCCTCTTCTTCTTTCTCATCTTCTTCTTCCTCCTCTTCTTTCTCTTCCTCCTTTAGGAGGTACTGCGATGGGAATTAAAGCTAGGGCTTCACACATGCTAAGTGCGTGCTCTACCATTTCAGTATGCTCCCAGTCCTCAACCTTTTAACTATTTTTTAAAATTATGCATATGTGTGTGGGGGGGTGCACATGAGTGCAGGTACCCTCAGAGGTCAGAGGCATAGAACGCCTGAAGCTGGAGTTATAAGCAGTTGTGAGCATCCCAGTGTGGGTGCTGGGAACCATATTCAGCCTCCCCAAAAGAGCAGTCAGTGTAGCCCCTCAACTTCTTTTCTTTTTCTTTTCTTTTCTTTTTTTTTTTTTTGAGTTTCTGTGGCCAACATTGAGAAAAGCCTAGAAAAAGACCAACATAAGCATGGTATAGTAAGTGACTCATGTGCCACCCTTGCTTTCCCTATGCCTTATCCTTTGAAATCAAGATGTGACCAGGACTGGGCCACTTGAGGGCATTTGGACAGAATATATCCCCCACTTTATGTTGCATTTAGAGACTCCTCACATTTCCTTGTCCCTAGTTATCCTCCAACATGAAACCAGTAGCAAAGTATCTGTGTTCCTAGTCCAGCTTCGCCTTTCTCTTTGATAGCAACAGGGAAAGAACCTCTACTTTTAAGAGCTCTTGTGATTAGATTGTCTCACACATAAGGCTGTGAGTTCAGCCCCTGGTACAGCAAAGACAGAAAGAAATGGTGGAGACTAGAGCAATGGTTCTGTGTTTAGATAGAGTGCTTGCTGCATGGAGATCTGGGTTCAGTCTCTAGAACCCGCACAGCCACTCACAACCATCTGTAACTCGGTCCCAGGGATTCAGATGCTCTATACTGGCCTCCAAGAGCATGCACACAGTACAAAGATATCCATGCTGACAAGAGGTTATATGCATAAAAAAACTATAAAAAAGAAGTGATAAAGACATAGAAATGTTCATTGTCCTGATTTAACTAATACATATTATATGAAAGTATTGAAACACCATGATATAATCCACAAATACCCTCAACTGTTACATGCCTACCATAAAGAAAATACATTTAAACAGGATGAGTTACTATAGGCATAATTATAAATAGTCAATTTCCAGAAATCATGCTGTGTCACTGAAACTATATATCCATTTTAAATAGAAGTTCCTTATTTGCACTTTCTCCCAACTTCTAGCAACCTCTCTATGAGGCTGACTAACTCGATCCTCCAAGCAGGTGAAGTGCTGCAGTTTATGTCCTTCTACACCATTTCACTTAGCATAATGTCTTCATCAAATTGTACGCGATTATGTGCAGTTTTCTATACATGAACTGTACTGTGATAAAGCTGGGTTTAAGATGAGATGTTAGCATACATGACACTGTGTGTTAGCTATTCTTGCTACAACTGCTATTATCACAATTCTCAGTCTGGCCCAAGTCAGTTAGCTAACAGAATTGTAGGAGGGAAACAGAAGCAATTCTAGTTGCAAAATTAATTGCAGCTATTATCGCTGAATTTTCTCCCAGCAAAAAGCAGGTGAGGCTCATAGCCATGACCCTTACAACAGCGAATCTGAGTTTCACTTGAAGTTGGTAATTCTCCAGGCAAACTGAGAGGCCATTGATTCCTTTGCCAGCCCAACACACAACTTTTAAGAACTGAACTTGCACCCAATGGATAGCTTCTTGATGTTTAGTAATCCAGTGACTTCCTTGATCATCAAAGCCCTTCCCCAGGTTAAGTTGGAACAGAAATAAACATTATGTAGCATCCACTACATCTTGGAAGTTAGTGTTAAAAGTTGGTATCTCCAGTTTCATGTAAAAACTGAGATTGAAAGAGACAAAATAATTAATCCAACATAGCAAGGCTTAGTGAGAGGCCACACTGTGTTCTTAGGACACATCTAACTGGCCTTCTGACATCGAAGCCCGTGGTCTTTTCATAATCCACATCTCCTCATGAAAACCTGGATGTGAGGAGAGATGCCTCTAGCCAAAGTCTACCAAGAAGAAGAGAACTGTGAGTTTGAGGATGTCAAAGCAGCTATCAATTCTCTTAGCACTCCAAAGGTGGGAGTAAAATCACTGACATGCAGATAAGGACGTCAATCTCAGTACAAGTTAATACACTGGGCCCACAATCCTTTGTTGTGAGTGCTGGGGGAGTGGATCAGCATTCTTGGCTTCCCACTATCCACCAGATGCCAGTGGCAGCATGCCCACACCAGTTGCTACAAACAAAAATGTCTGTGGGGGTAATGTTCACAAGGGAACAAAATCACTCCTCCTTGAGAAACCCTGCCCAGGGCCAACACTTCACAATTCTGCAAGCAGAAAGGAATTAGCTGATGAATAGAAACAGCCTGGGTCAACATCAGTCTGAGGACAATTAAGGGCTGAACCAAGGATGAAAATGAGAAGATTTATTTCTGTGTCCTGTCTTCCGTGTGAGGCACTGAGCTGACTGGCCCGAAGCTAAGTAGCGAATACCAGAGAGTGGTTGATCCACACAGCCAAGCTGTGCTTTACTTAGTTTTCTGGTGAGATTACTGATGGTTGAGCAGACAAGTTAATCAGAGAGCTACTACTTACGATGTTGTTTTGCAAATGTTTCTGTCCTACGTATAAAGGTAAGGGCATAAATCTCCTTTAGTCTTGACACATATACAATCACATTTATATAAGCAACATTTCTAGATATGTAAGATACATGTATGACACACACACATATACACACACAAACTGTATAATAAACAAAACGTATACCTGTTCAGTATCATCTTCTGGAGGTTATCTTGCAGGTGTCAAAGAGGTGTCCATTGGAGTCTATAGCTCAAGCTTTGGAGTTCTTTTCTATACCTGAATTGGTGTTCTGCCAAGTGGCCTTAAACAAGTTTGTCTAAGTTTCTTGTGTCTCAGTTTCTGCATCTGTCAAACAGGGACAATAACAATACCTTACTAGGATCTAACTCCTGCCCTATAAGTCCAGCACTTGAGAGGTGGCAGGCAGAAAGAGCACAAGTTCAAGGCTATGTGAGATCCTGTCTCAACAAAACAAAAACAAAATTAATATGACTTTATCCAATATTGTTAACAATTAAATAAGTAAATACTTCTATCCAACAAGCTATGCACTGTGGAAAGTGCCTAACAGATAACAGGTAGTCAGTTTTTATTAACTAGTGCTGTGATACTAGCGTCACTATTTAAAGATAATATGCATTTTAGACAAAACATTGCTAGTTATTTCATAGTCTTGTTCTTTTACTTGGTGATATATCATAAACATCTTCACATCACTAAATCTTTTACATGATCCTTTATGATATAGATCTACATTGTTTAACATAAATTGCTTTTCCAGTGTGTGTGTGTGTGTGTGTGTGTGTGTGTGTGTGTGTGTGCACATGTACATGTTCATCTGTGTACACATATGTCTGTAGGTACACTCAGCCATGTATGTGGGTGGACACGAAGGTCAGAGGTAGATGTGGAGAGTCATCCTCATCACTCTCATCTTATGTTGAGACAGGGTCTCACAGAACTGGCAGCTCAGTGTAGATGGCCTGTGAGCCTCCAGAACTGCCTCTTTGTCCCACAAGTGCTGCAGTTACACGCACACCACCATGTCCAACTTTTCACAGGGGTGCTGCTGAGGATTCAAACTCAGGTTCCCATGCTCGCATAGCAAGCACTTTACACACTGAGCCACCTCCCTGGCCCCTTGGAGTCCCACATTGGGATGTTCAGAAATATTGCTGCTGAGCATGTCTGAGCATCGATTTTAGTGCTTCCTTGGGAGACAGTCCTAGAAGAAAAGATGTTGAGATAAAAGGAGTATTTATTTTGAAGCCCACTGATACAAGTTAGATCTTGAACTGCATATCACCCAGCGTTCTCTGTGGTAATTTACCTTTGGTT
>CABHPQ010161068.1:9862-22428 GCA_902168405.1 Peromyscus aztecus | reverse complement strand
GCACTATTACTGCAGGGATTTGAATCGGGCTGGGGGGCCCCTGGGGCTGCATAAGCAACACCTCCCCCACATTCTCAGCACCAGAGAGACAGGGCTCCCGGAGGAAAACTGTGCTTTCCTCGATCTTTAGCTGCTAGGGAAACTCATATGTTAGGGCAGCCTTCTTACAGAAACCCTCTAAAAATACCTATCGATGTATATTTAGCTCCAGATATCATCCTCCTACAAACAGGCTTTGGGCTAAACCACTCCGTGTGGTGTGTGCCACTGGCTGGGAGCTGGGGCTGCAGGATGGCTGGTCCCGCTCTGCTGCAGCATCACCCTGCCCACGTTTCTCTTTGTCTTCCCTCTCTCTTCTAGGTGGAAGAAGCTGGAGCTGAAGATAGAGATGGTTCCCTTCTCTTTGCCATGTCTTTCCTCAGAGGTAATCTCAGGGTAAAAGAATTTTTTGAAGCCTTGTGCAGCGTCAAGAGCAGAGTTATAAGTAGGATCCCACCCCCCCCAGCTTAAAGTCCTCAGGGCTCCCTTGCTGCTCTCAGGTTCAAGTATACACTTTCCTGCATAGACTAGGCCGGCCCTTGTGACCTCTCCAGAAGTTGTCTCTCACGACTCCACTCAGCAAGTTCCTAGGGATGCCCTTCTGTCTGTCTCCTCCTATGTCCCCACCCCTAAACGTTTACACATAGCATTCCCAGCAAAGTCCTTCTTCCTTGGCAGCCTTATATGCCCTATCCCTTTGTGTACCTCGGGACATTTCAGTATTATTTCCCTGAGATTCAAGAGTCAAGTGTGATGCCCTTCTTCTGAGTGCTTATGGCATGTAGGCTCACTGTCCTGATGAGGAACACTTGAAATATCCCACCCACACCTAGCACTGTGCCCAAGACTGTGAGTACTCAGTAATGTCTCTTCAATATCTCCTAAGTGGGTGCCTAAGCCTGGTTGCAGATACCTTAGCAGAGGCACAAGGTGTAGACACATTCATGCATACTATAGTGTCTACACTGCGTGTCCACTCAAACAGGCCCTTGCCCACTGCACAGTTTATCACCATGACACCAGAGCATGTGCTGAGCTAACTGACATTTTTAATGGGATGATAGATTAACCATCTGAGGGCAGCTTTGAACCCAAAGACTAGCCCTGTAACAACATCAGGACTGCAGCACAATTGAAAATAAAGATCCCCCAAGTGTAAGAGGAACAGCATACAGCTCCCCACTGGGCCTGAACCAAAAGACATACAGAGGAAAGAGAGAGCATTGAACTTCTTCAGCTACATTGGACAGCTAGTAGAATCTCAGAGCTCAAGGGCTACTGTAGCCCAGAGAAGGCACATAGACACTGAAGGCAGACAGACTGGGTTCAAACTCTGTATTTATCATATTGAACTGCCTCCCTTATCTGCAAGAGACCTAGCCCAGGACCTCCAGGAGGCACGAAGAACCACAGATAGCATAAAACTCCACACATCATGACTTTCCCTGTGTTCCCATAGCTACTTGCCTACAATAACATTTACTTTATAGTTTAGACAGCTTTAAGAGATTAGCGAAATTAACTAATAATTGTAATACAAGTTCTAACAACACACTAGAAAAATTGCCAATATAAATACATTCACAATTAGGGCCATTATTAAATAAGGAAAACTGAAACACACTTTTTGCAATACTGTGAAGGAGGATCTGATACAGAAGTGCTATTGCCTTATGGGCAGGTGTGTATACACAGCATGGGCACCCTGGACAAAGAGTTGGTTCATGTGCCAGGCAGGATAGTGAGGAATAGCCAGACATCTTACCATGCTGCTCAGAAGGGGATGCCATTTAATACTTATGAATCATCTACTTAATATTTCCAGGCTGTGGTTGACCACAGATAACTAAAACTGTAGGAATCTAAAATGAGGATAAAGGGAGAGTACTGTAGCATTCATTTGGACACAAGCACATTCTGAAAATTTTCTGTGCCTTAGCATAGTCATCCGTAAGATGGGCCTGGGAAATAATTAAACCTAATAATTCTTACCTGTGGTGCTACTTTTATTAGAAATGTCTGTGAAGCGTAGGCTTTGGCCCATGGTTTGCTAAATGCCAAGTGTTGTTATAAGACAAATGATGTAATACTGAGTGCTGCCTTCTTTCTCCCTGCTGGCCCACTCCAGCTACCTCTAAAGACCTTGATCCCACTCATACCACCAGAGAATCATGTCCCTTGGAGGATATCACTGAGAGCCCAATATTTCTTGTTATTCTGGGGTATCTACTCTCAGCTTCCATTTCCCTAAAAGTGTAAGCTGGGCAGATGGAGCTATAGACACAGATCCCAGTGAGACCAAAGGGAAGGAAGGTATGGAGACAGCCTCTTGCCTCCCCAGGTCCAGGCTTCCCTCAGCTCTTCTTGTATCCTATAGAGCACAAGAGACTTGGTGAGTGGAACAAGTGACCCATCAGAATTTATTGAGCACTAACTATATTCCAGACACTGGACATACAGGGATGAACAAAGATCATAATCACAGATGTCTCCCTGTTTACTCACTCTCACCAATGGTTTGGGGGTGGCTGAGTTTTTATCATCCCCTACCATTCTCTGTATATTTAGGTTCAATAACTTCCTATTAAGATTAGCATATACTAGTGATTTTAAGTAGTATAGAATATCCAGAGTTTAAACATAGAACCTCCTGAATCATTACCAATTTAAGAGAGAGCTGAAGTTCTGGTAGATAGACATTCATTTCAGCAGAGATGAGAATACATTGATTAGGGTGTTTCTCAGTCAACAATCTCCATCTTGCTGAATAAACAAGTGGATGAACTAATGAGTTACTAAACAAGCCAGCGAGGGATGAAGTCAGCTGGACCTTTTGATCTACTTTTCCTGCACCAAATGACATTACACTGAGAGCTGACATGTTTTCTTTGCCATAGAGCAGGGTGCTGTATTCCAAGCCCACAGACTGAAGTCTCAGAAGGATACAGGAAGCTTGCCTTCTCTAAGCCACACTTGCAGCCCCAGCTTTGAATTGGAAACACATATATGATGATGTGCCTCCCTGCTGCACTCCATCCACTGTTTCTAGGGGACCAAAGGAATATGAATCACAGAGATGGATGACCGTAGAGCCTTGGGGTAGCAAAAGTGACTGATGGTATAAGAATAAAGAACGTTGAAGAAAAGGCTTAGAGGCAGAAGATGTGGGCTCAAGTCTGAGATAGAGTGTCTGCTGCTTAGACACATGCCCTCTCTGAGCCTTGATGTCATCATTTGGAAGATGAGGACAACAAGATCCCTGCTGTAGTCTAAATGCCCCCTGCAAATGCCCCTGTTGAAATTCAAGCAGCACTGTAACATATCAAGAGTGGTACCTTTCTGAAGTGGTTGGGTCTTATGGATACCTCCCTAAAGCATATATTAAGATGGTTATAACCAGAATGGGCTGGTTATGGCAGGAGCAGACTTCTGCTAAAAGGATGAGTTGGGTTAGTTTCCCTCTCTTCTTCAGCATATGATGTCCTTGGCTTTGGGGGGACATGACAAGAAGGGCTTCATCAGACCTCAGGGGCAGCTCTTGAGCTTCTCAGAATCATGAGATCTAAATCTCTGTTGCTTAGAAAGCACTCCATGTCTGACATTCTGCAGTAGAAAATGGACTCAGACAAGCCCTTTTATGGGTTTGTAAGGGTTACATGTAATCATTGACATAAGCAGACTCTAAACCATGCACAACTTCATCTTACAAGTCTAAGAATACTAAAGGCTAGGGGTGGCAGACAGAAAGTGGTGACTCCCGTACTCCCAAATGCTTGTCTCTTAGCAACAGGCTAACGATGACAGGTCTCATGCTAAGCCAGCTGTCTGATGTCACAGCACCCACCCTCCCGCCCCCCACCCACCACCGAAACTTTGAGCTGAGATGTTGTGCAGCCTCAGCCCTGAAGCACTATGTCATGCTCTAACACTGTCACCCCACCCCCACCCCATGCCCAAGAGTAGAATGTGAGGTGACACCTGAAGACAAGGTGGGAAGGAAGAGCTGTCAGCAGGGATAACTCTGGATGCAGGTGTCAAGAAGGGGGGAAAAAAGGAACGTTGTGTGGCCAAGAGAGTAGATGCATGGAATGGGCTTAAAAGGTATTAGTCGTGCATCAGAGGGCATGATCTAAACTCCAGGATCCGCCACCAGACACCAGGTGACAGTGAGCAAATGCCATAACTTCCCTGGGTACTGAGAACTCATCCCTGAAGTCTGTTCTGCTTGCCTCACTAATTAGCACCACAACATATTTAACTGACGTTAAGACCCCACAACACAGTAAAATGCCTGGTAGTTTAATACACCACTAAGAAAGAGGGAAGAAAGCACCATCAAGCTCTGCCATGCCAGTATTGGAAGACCTAAGCAGGCTTCAGAGATGGTATGCCTCTTAGCAGCAAAGCAAGATGGTAGCTGAACATGCAGATGTAAGACCGTTCAATTACCCCGTTCCACTGCGGGCATGGGTCAGAACCCTATCCCTCAGCAGTCAAGCGCATAGTGAACCCACTGGCTGGAAGCCATCTGTACGTAAATTGAGAACTTCTGCATGCTGGGCTGAAGGTGGAATGGGAGCAGGAGCAAAGTCTTGTTGATTCAACTAGAAAGTATTGGCTCCTCCAGGTCACCCAGAGAGCCATCAGAGTCTGAGGAGCCACCAAGAAGGCTGGGCAGACAGCTCAGACAGGACAATGAATTGGTGAAGCTCTAGCCTTCCCTTGAACACACAGGTGAAGAATAGAGAGCTTCTTGGCTGTAACAACAAGAGTACCCTGCTGAGACCCATAAATCTGCTCCTTCAACCATGTGACAGTCCTTATTAAAGCTCCTATTAATCTTCCCTTAGCTGGTCAAATGGTGAGGGGTCCTCCACCTCCACACACCCATCACACACACCCCACATCCCACATCAGAACCACCAGATTCCCCTGAAAAGTACAGCTGTCTTAATGGTGCCTGGAGGAGACTGGTTCTGAGACTCTTGTGGATATCAAAATTTACATGCTCACATCTATTATAGAGGATGTCATGCTATGAGCATATAATGTATGCACATCCTCCCTCCTGGCTGCTTTAAATCATCTCTGTATTACCTACAAGACACTGCAGCATAAATGCTATGTAAATATTAGTTATTCTATACTGTTTAGGGAATGGCGATAAGAATAAAAAGTGGTTTTGTGCTCAGTACAGATGCATTTTACCCAAATATTTTCTATCCACGCTTCACTGGATCTGCTCAGAAGCCAGAGATACAGAGAACTGACTGCACTTCAACCTGTCAAAATGTCTAGGGAAGTGTGACATCCCAATGATGTATGTTAGAGCATCTTTAATAATCATTACAGCAAAAACCAGAAAGCAATCTAAGTGTCAACTAACAAGCAGAAACAAGGAGCAAGCTGTGTACATCCACTTAACAAAGTGCTGATCAGTCACCACAAAATTTCAGTAAAGTATGGAATGATGCATGATATATGCTCATCATATATTGAGAAAGGCAGCAAAATTACAGACATCTGAAAGAAAGATTTCTTAGCTTTAAAAGGCTGAGAGAAGATGGCATACAAATCAGAAATTGCTCTTAATCAGTGAACAGGTTTTTTCTTTTTCTTTTGATTTTTCTGTATTTTTAAAAATCAATATGTGACAGTTTAAAATGAAAATGAGTGGCTTAGACCAGAAATTTCAAATATTTTCAGTGCATATAGCATTGAGCAGAACCAATTACAAACACACAAACACAAACACACACACACACACACACACACACCACTACCAGCACCATCACCAACAACACTTTTATTCCAAATGGAATTATAACATGATTCAAGTTCTCACTTAGGACTTTTCTAATGTAGTTTATATTATTGATTTTAGAGACATTGAAAACATCACTCAGGTGTGCTACATTTTTTGGCAATATACTCCTGTAGTAATATATATATATATACTAAGTCACATTTAAAATGTACCATTAGAATATCTTTTTTGAAAAATGACCTACAGAAAATCCTTCTGTAAGGCAGCAGATACTTTTAAAAACCTGACCACTCAGTTCTATTTATCTATTACCTATACTGAAGTTGCCTGATTATAAACTATACTCTAATCCATTATATCTTCACCTACTTCTCTTTCACTCAATCACAATTGGCCTGAAAGCCAAAAATGTGAACACTGGGTCTATATCAATACAGTGGGAAGATACATGGCTCCCAAGCTCACCTTCTCAGTCTTTATTTTGTTTTGTTATTGTTTTTGTTTTTTTAAGACAGGGTTTCTCTGTGTAGTTTTGGTGCCTGTCCTGGATCTCACTCTATAGACCAGGCTGGCCTTGAACTCAGAGATATGCCTGGCTCTGCCTCCCGAGTGCTGGGATTAAAGTTGTGCGCCACCACCGCCCGGCCATCTTCTCAGTCTCTACCCTTACCCAACTACTCCCTACAAACTTCTTTTCCTCACGTTTGTTCCTCATAATGGTGGCTACATATTCCCTCTCTCCAGTGTCCTGTGAAGCTCTACTTGCCAGGCAGCTAAGTAAGGAAATTCCCATGCCAAACACTTGATGCCAAACCCACACAGGTTTATCCCTTCCCCCTGCAAGCACCAAAAGTCAATGGACTCAAAGATTCACAAGCTCCAGAAACCTGTGCGGTACTCTCATCAGTCCCAACACTAAAGCCCATCACATGTGTTGTGGACAGTTGTTGGATCCACTCACACTATGTTCATACTCAAAGGACTGATATTGCAAATATCCACCTAAATGCATTACCATCTTATATGTGCCTACGACACGGGGTCAGTCCCGATATATACTATATTAAGTTCTAAGGAATGACTTATCAAGCAAACATTTTGATGTGATTTGATTTCATGCCATTAATAAATCTATGAATCATTTAAGTCTGTTCTCAGTGTATTAATCTTAATTTAATTCAGAAATCATGAGTCTTCTCCAATCACCCAAAGAAACTGGGCATTTTCACTGCATCCTTTGATTGATTTCTTGGACTGACCCCCACCTCCAGACCAGAACAAGCTGCTTGTTTCAGTGAAAAGATGCCTCATTGAAAAATTGGGTGTTCAGACATCTAGAAAGCACACAATGAGAGGCCAGAAGCATTCCTGAGAGTCTCATGCCTCTGACTAATGCTACATGTACCCAGCTCCTCAAAAAATGGGTTCTTTATAGTATAACTACATGGAGACTCTTAGCCTTGATTGTTTTCTTTGGGTTATGCTCTACATTCTAATCTTTGCTCACCCTGTGTTCCTTGTACCGACTATCCCATGTCACCATGGGCCTCCCAACACACACACACACACACACACACACACACACACACACACGAAGAAGACTCACCCACTGAGGACCACGATAAAGTCCATGACATTCCAGCCATTGCGGAGGTATGAACCCTTATGGAAGATGAACCCTAGAGCCACGATCTTGATCCCAGCTTCAAAGCAAAAGATCCCAATGAAATATGGTTCTGTCTTTTCCTGTGAAGATGAAGAACAGAGGAACAATAAAAGGATTATTCCCTATCAGACAGAGGGAAAGGCACATCTTGGCTATCTCCTGCATACCCATGATGGCCAGCCTTATGTACAGGTCCAGTTTAGGTTACTGACAGTCCAAGAGAACCTGAGGCTGCATGAAATACACAGAATAGGGGAAGGTGCTGTAGAAATGGGCAGATGTGTCCCACCTAGGGACAAGACAGTTTTCTCCTGAAGGTCCCCATTGGCACAGCGTTACCTCAAAGGAGTTTATTTCTCCATTCTTGGGTCTTTACACTAGCTGGGAACTTCAGAGTTCTCATGCCTGGGTCATTAAGCTGGCCACTCGCCCATGTGTTTGGACTTAAAATAATTGTGTGCTCTCTTCTGGAGGAATACATTAGACATGTGACTCATTCCTTTAGGAGAATAAGGATGTCGGCATTTAGCAAGTTCATAACCACCAACACACTCAGCTCTCAGCATCTCCCCTCCCTTCTCTCTGCCCCCCCCCTTTCCCTTCTCACTTCAACAGTCCCTTAGGAAAGAGGAGTGAAGCAAACGGCCCTCGTGCCTGCCCTTTCTCCTAGCCTGACTACCATGTGAGGACACACAAGTGTTTGCAATGCCCTCTTCCTCGTGAGTCCCAGTGGGGTTGTTATCTGTCCCTCAGTAAAGAACAAAGTCTTCACAGAGCTGTATGAGAAGGGAAGTGTGCAAAGGGGGGGTGGGGCCAGGGGACCAGGAGGAGAAAGGGAGAAGGAAGTCAGCACATACCAGCCTTCGGGACATCGGGGTCTTGTCATCCTCAGGAAGGTGCTGCTCCAGGGCCAAGACGATGCAGTTGGCAATGATGGTGGCCAGGATCATGTACTCAAATGGCGTGAAAAAGAGGAGTTAAGGATCAAGTTCATGTAAGAGAAGATACAGCCTCCAGGATGGCCATGTACATAAACACACCTTCCCACTGGCCTTTGCAGTCTGAATGACTTATACTTGCAAGCAGGCAGGCAGGGCAATGCATGGTCCTTAGTATAGGAGGCATTGTCATTTAGGGCTGGTCTGTGAAAACACAGCATTTTCTCCAAGAAAAGGAAGAGGGTGATAAATAATAGAGTTGGTCATATGTCAGATACCTCAAATGATGGATGAAATAAAATATGAATCCAGGAAATAAATAGGGCTTCAAATCGATGGGAAAGAAGGAAGCAGCGGGATGAACCCTGGAACAGGATCCTGCTCTCTCCACACTTCAGGTGCCTGGGCAGAAGAACCAGCTTTAGCCTCAATATCACCCAGCTGTGGCTGTCTGTCCCCTCTCAGAATCACATCTAGAGTCACCCCTCTCTCTGGAACCTTTAATCAACTGAGGGAAAGAAGAATCCATGGAAAGGAAGCCATCCCCCACCCCGTGTGAGCCCCCTTCTGTTTTAATACCTGACATCCTGGGGCCAGGAGAAGCACTTGGTCTCACCTTATTTTCTTCTAAGCATCTCCATTTATAGGTATCAGAAGGGCATAACACGGATTGGAATCTGCCATGGCAGAGCTCAGCCTCTAGGAAACCAAACTGTGAATCCATGGAGTAAATGTACAAGCGTCTCCCTGCTGTTTTTCTGTAGACAGGTGAGGTGTTCTCTGCGCCTCTTTGAAAAACATGACTCCAAGCAGGCACCCCGACTCCTGCAGAAAGGTGGCTGTTGCTGCGAGCTCAGAAGAGGCGGGGCCATGGCTAGAAAAGGGAAACACCAGCTCCCTCCCAGGGCCCAGTCATCCTGCATGTTGGGATCTCATTCTGTAATTACTGTTCTGACAAACATGAGCCAGAGGTGTCCCTAGCCTTGAAGTTCAACCTATTCTCTGGCAAATCCCACAGTTCAGGTGGGGCAGAAGGACAGTTCCTTGGACAAAGACGGGAGGACCGAGGCCATTTGCCTGACACCCCACACAGCATGGCTAGCTGTAGGACACAGGACCTAAACACCTCTTGCCTAGTACAGAAGAAGGCCAGAGCATAAAGAAGTCGTCGTCGTCCCCCCCACCCCGACCCCCGCCCCACCATGCCTCTCTTCCCATCCCATCAAATGAGTATCCAATGACCTCTGGGGAGGGGCAAAGACCAGAGCATTCTGCAGGCAGAGAGGCCAAGTATGCCCACCAGTTGCTCAGGTCATGTTCTAGCACAGGAGGCTAGAGGAAAGGTGAATTTTCTAATCCACCACGTTTGGTAGTACCGTCTCCCCCCCCCCCATTTCCATGTATCCCTGAGTCACAGGCATTCTCCCACAGCTGGCAGCCTTTCCTTCCCACACAGCTCCAGTTCTCACATAGCACCCCCAACCCAGAGATCCTCTGCTTCCTCATGCTCAGCCACCTGATCTGGAAAATGGATGTGCCTCATTGGACGGACTCCTGCCCCAGATTCTACTATGCTTCCTGAAGCCCGCACTGCTGGAGGGGAGCTCCTGCATGGAAGCCCACAAGTACTACTAGGCATCCCTTCTGCCTCAAACTCTGGAAGCTAAGGGCAACCTCTGAGAGCCAAACATGCTGCAGGCACACTACCATGCACACCCACTATCTTAGGACAAGCCCTCACCCCATGTAAACCCTGGCAAGGCCACCAGAGCACAAGATCAGGAGTACACTTCTGTCATATAGCTGGCTCTAACCTGGAGCTTTACATGTAGAGTGACAAAAGACTAGACCAGGGTCCAGTATCCCTCAAGACTCCAGAGCAGGCCAAGCTGTCCTGGGCCTGGTGCTGATACCTGGAATTCCCAGACCAATCTGATGAGCATAAGGCAAAGGCGGAGACTGAGGAATTTCTGACCTCGCCTAGGAAATCGGTCCAGAAAGGAAACTGACGGCACACCAACACAGCATTGATGAATGGCTACAGAAGCTGAGGGCATCTGGGGTGCTGTTTCTACAATGTAGGTCACAAAATACTAGTGCTACAGAAACTTGCAATCAAACAAATGAGGGAAGCCTGGGTTAGGGAGAGTTAAGTAGGTTCCTTCCCAGCAGGGCTGCTTGGAGCCTTTAATGTGACTGCACACAGTGTGTGACTGCACACACAGTGGGGTGCGGAGCAGGACACAGCACACTCCAAACTTGCTTCACCAGGCAATCCTTTGTTCAGAGCATCTCTGGGGAATGGCACTCACAGGAACATTGTGAGGAGCCTTGATGAAAAACCACAGGTCTTACTGACCACCACAAGTTGAGGAGTGACACATTCATTGTCTCTTCCATGTAACACACACACACACACACACACACACGTCAATGCTATTAATAAAGTTGTTCACAAAAGCGCCGGGCTCACCTGGTTATTGCTCATGGTTAGAAGTGCCTTGTAGAAGCTCTGAAACTTTCTCACACCTCCATGGACCCAAGAATGGGAAAGATCCCTTTCTCTCTCATTCAAGCCATACAAATCTCTGCCTCTCATGGATCCACTGGGTCTGTGATTGTTTAGGGGGCGGGTAATTCTTCCCCTGGAAGGCTGGGAAGGAAAAGCAAGGACTGAAAGAACGGGAGCTCTCAGGCCATGCTGATGACACAGCTCAGCAGCTACACTTCTCTCGGGACGTTTCTCCCCACCCATGCCCACGTGGAATGCTGGTCCCACTAACGACTCTCACTTCCACACCTGCATCTCCTCCTCAGCCAGGCAGTCTCCATCTACAGCTCCTTGCTAGGGTCTTTAAGCTTCACGGTTCGGGTCAGATATTTGGGGTTTGTGAGGGACGTAAGACTAGTCTGGAAAAGGTGTGGCCACTTCACTACATGAGAGAGGAACAGTTCTTGACCTCAGAGGCTAAGTAAAAGTGGCTGTGACTGGTTAAGTCTCTGGATGGCTGAAAAGTCATGTGGTCTCAAAGACCGATGCTATGCAAGGCCCCAAATACTAGATAACACTAGATAATACTAGAATCAAAAGGTGATGTCTTAGTTGGGGTTTCTATTGCTGTGACAAAACACTATGAGCAAAAGCAAGTTGGGGAGGAAAGGGTTTCTTTGGCTTACACTTCCATGTCATAGTCCATCATTGAAGGAAGCCAGGATGAGAACTCAAACAGAACAGGAACGCGGAGGCAGGAGCTGATGCAGAGGCCATGGAGGAGTGATACTTACTGGCTTGCTCACCATAGTTTGCTCAGCCTGCTTTCTTATAACACCCAGGACCACCAGCCCAGGGGTGGCCCCACCCACAATGGGCTGTGCTCTCCCCCATCAATCACTAATTAAGAAAATGCTCTACAGGCTTGCCTACAGCCTGATCTTAGGGAGGCATTTTTTTTTTTTTGAGGCTCCCTTACTCAGATGACTTTAGCTGTGTCATGTTAACATAAAACTCTCCAGTACAGGTGGGAATCTGGCGACTCATAGGTTCTGAAGGAAATGAAGAAAGCTTAAAAACAGCCACAGACCCACTTCCTCCCCCAGCCCAGCCAAATCGTCTGAATACTGTCAGGTGTCAATAGACCCATTTGGAGCAGCTGTGTGCAGCTGGTTTGGCTTTTATTGTTGCAAACTGTTCAAATACATACAACCTGGAGAGGGGTGCCTCCCTAGGCTTCCAGACTTAGACCTCATGGGGAACTCAGCTGGAGGAATAAAGAATATGACACGAGACTGTGATGTGGGTGGGGGGAGGCCAAAGTATGGAGCTTCTGGGGGTTAAGTGAGAGAAAGGCCAGGCACCAGAAAATGTGGTGGGGGAGGGGCAGCAAGCAGGAAGACATACCGGGTGGAGGCAGTGTCCCAGCCACTGAGTAACAGCCCTTTTCTCCAGTTTCTTTTCTACTTCCCCTTTGGAAGAAAACATAAAGAACAGACACACTGACATCCGTTGATGTGGGCCATTGCTTGCAATGGTCTTTTTCCTCTTTTCTGGTTATAAGCTAAAACTTGCCCTGGTGACATTTTCCTTCATGCTTCTCTTTTCTTTGCATTGCCTTTCTTTCTCTCTTTTCTTTCTTTCTTTCTTTCTTTCTTTCTTTCT
>CABHPQ010161067.1:0-14223 GCA_902168405.1 Peromyscus aztecus | reverse complement strand
ACCCCAGGAATACTATACTATCTCTGTCTCCCCATCACTGGGGTCACAGGCATGCACAGCCATGAAAAGCTTGTATGTGTTTACTAGGAAAAGCATTCATGTTCTCACACTTTCACAGAAAGCATTTTACCCACTGAGCCTTCTCAGCTTCTCATATGTAATTATTTCTTCTCTGAATGTATAACGAATACAGTATGCTTGAATCCAAGTATACACATTTGCCATCCAAAAAACAGTCTCTATTTTTCATCTTTAAGGTGTAAGACTTAATTTTAAGAGTTAGACTACATTTCTAAAATAAACATTCACAGAAAACATGCAGGTTCCTATGACTTTTCAGCTGAGCCATCTTTAGGATACGACCTAACTCAACAAATGTTTACTGAGCTCCAACAACGCCCAACCTGTCGAAATAGAAACCAACCTCTAGATTCAAAGACCTCACAGAAAAACAAAGAATGAATAAATTATTTTTCATGATAACATATATAAAGCAAAGAACAAGTTATGACAGGTGACTTTAAAGAAAAGCAAAATTCTAAAAAGCTGATATACAGAGAAACGTATCACCACAACCACTCAAAAACATAAAGAACAAACAATCTGTGAGCACAGTATGGTGATGAGGACCTGTCACCCTAGCATGTGGGCAGCTGAGGCAGAGGACAGAAAGCTCAAAACCAGCTTGGGATATATAGGTAGTCCGTCCCCTGTGGGAGCCCACAGAGACTTCCTAGTGAGAACTTACTCAGGGTCAGAGAATATGGGCTTTCTTTACCCAGCAGGACTACACAAGGAGATGATTAAACCATGGGCATGGTTACCGGGTGTTTGGAAGAGTCTACACTGGACTGCACAGTGTGCTTTGAACCTGAAAGGGGGAGGCCTTTTTCCTCTCCCCTTGGCATATTATAAAAAGCCCTTCTGAAAATAGGACGAGGCTGTTGAGTATTGATCCAGACCCTCCTGAAGCTAACCTGTGTTTCTGTCTTTCTTATCGTCGGGTAGGTCTCTTTTCTAACTGATATTTTCTTATCCCTCTCTCCTCTACCTAAGAACCCTTCAAAAGGTGGAAGCAGGTCAGAGCTAGACTCCCACAGTACCCCCAACTCCAGAAACTCACAATGATAGTACACAAGGAAATGAAACATCAAAAGACTTCCTTTAAAAATGTCCACCCTCTCTCCCTCTAGACTGTACACCTATCTCTGTATCACTGACCATACAGTTCTATAGGACTGTACAGAGACACAGAGAGGGAGCTTGCAAGGAAGAGAGAGACACATTTATCCTATTTAGCTAGAGAGGGCTGGGAGTAGCAGAACCGGAAGAGGGAGTGAGGGACATGATACTAAAGATCTCAAGATCAAACAAAGCAGTCAGTACATCCACAGGCAGTAAGAGCCCTGGAGAATTTCTGCGGCACGCACAGGAATTTCAAGACAAAGGAGAAGTAGACTCTTCTGCAGCGGAGTGACAGATTGAAATTAGACAAGCATCAACATGTAGTCAAAGAATAGTAGAGGGACTGGAGAGATGGCTCAGTGGTTAAGGGCTGACACTGCTCTTGCAGAGGACCCAAGTTCAATTCCCAACATCCAAGAGATACGGACGGCATCCTCTTCTGGTGTCAGAAGGTATCTGCACACATGTGACATGCAAGTACACACACAAACACACACACACACACACACAGAGAGAGAGAGAGAGAGAGAGAAAGAGAGAGAGAGAGAGAGAGAGAGAGAGAGAAAGAAATAAACTTACCAGCAAGCTATGTGGCTATAAGACTAAGTCACCAAAAAGAGAGGAATGAAATACTACGATGTGAGGATTGAGGAAAAAGAAAAAGCAATCACAGAGAGGTTAAGTGCAGGTGAAAGGGCGCAAGGATGCGGTCCTAGGATGTGACCTCATAACAAAGAGCTAAGTGGCTGGGGAGTGAAGACCCATGAGACACTGGATAGGATGGCATAATGTGGCATGAGCTGGCCTATGAGGAACGTGAGGCTGGAGCCGAGGATTCCCTGAAAACCAAACCAAGAGGACTGGATAAAGGGAAAGCACACTTTCTAAGGAAACACGCCAAGGCACAAGGGTCTTCCAGTGGACTAGGTGATGACTCATGGAAACTCTGATCATAAATGTGAATTAGGAATGCCAGCGGGACTGCTCAGTTGGTAAAGCATTTTGCCTTGCAAGCATAAAGATCTGAAGGTCTTTAGGGGGATACCTGAAGTTGACTTCTGGCCTCCATATACCTGCATACACATACACATAGAGAGAGAGACAGAGACAGAGAGAGAGAGAGAGAGAGAGAGAGAGAGAGAGAGAGAGAGAGAGAGAGAGAGAGAGAAACGAGAAATATAATTACGAAACCGTTAGAGTGATCCAGTCATCCACAAGGATACATGACAGAGGAGATTAAGAGGATCACACAATGTGTGGGAAACACGGAAGTTGAGAGTGAGCGGAAAAGGACACGGATAGAGAGCAACAAAGATGGAAGAGAAAGGAAGCAAGGTTGTGTTGGGGACCAGGGAAGGAGGGAGGAAAAGAACTATAAAGAAGGAGGGTGGGAGCAGGAGGGGACACTCAGGCCCTATGGGAGGGTGGGCTCTGGAGAGGGAAGAAAGGAATGGACCTAGCAGCAGATCTAGGGCAAGCCAAAAGGGACTGCTAACGGGACAGTCTTGTGTCCACATCCCAGGAGACCACAATGACCTCTAAATAGCTTTTTTACTATTAAAAGCAAACAGCTCTGAGGGCAATTAGAGTGCCTTGCTTTCTCAAATTTAAAACAACCACAACAGAAAGAACATCATTTCCCATATTCCTCTGAGGTTTACACTGCCTGGATTATGTAAAGAAGACTATCATAAAAAGTGTTGGTCGTGTGGCTAACTACCATCCTGTTTCTACTGCTACAGGGTAATATACTCTCCATATACTCTACTATTTCTTAATCTCCTCAGGGAACAGTAGCAGATTAAGAACCCAGGCTTCCACCCTCATACACTACGTAATCTGTAACATCTCTTGATGCTATACATCCAAATGTGACACCTACACTCCATACATACCCAGTGTCTTGGGTTGTTGAAGGCACCTCTACCACATACCAAAGTGACCACATAGTCAGGTCTGCGGACTGAGGAAGCAGTGGGAACCACCCAGTCTGGGGACCCTGAGAACCAGGAACAGAGGACCTGATTGAGAACTAGGATGTAGAAAGGCCAAGGAAACATGGGAAGTGAGAAGGGTACTAAAAACTATGACCCGTACGAGACACTAAAACTGGTTAAACCACGCGAAACTATACTAATGGAAGCCAAAAAAAAGACAGATATGGAAAGAAAAAGCATAAAAGTCCTTAAGTAACTAAAAGAAACAGACATATCCCAAAAACGTAAGTTGTCCTCAGTACCCTTGTCAAACTACTAAAACTCAGTGACATAGAAAGAAAAAAGCCTCATTTAAGGAACTTACTGGATCAGTTCTGTGGATTTAGGGGACCGTCTTGATTACTAACTGCTGAGGAAGGGCCCAGCCTACTGCATGTGATATATTCCTGGGCTGGTGGTCCTAGACGGTATAAGAAAGCTAACTACACATAAATCCAGGAAGGAGCCAGGCAGCAGCTTTCCTCTGCAGTCCCTGCCTCCAGGTTCCTTCCATGACTTCTTGCCATGATTTCCCTCACTGATGCACTGTGACCCGGAAGTGGAAGCCAAATGAACTATGCCCCCCTCCTAAGCTGTCTTTTGGTCAGTGAGCGTTTTCTCACAGCCACATAACGAAACTAGGAGAGAAACTGGGTCGAGGCTGGCACAAGTTTCCAAAAGCCAACGTCTTGGCACCGGAGAGCCTCATCCAGCCAACTCCCCGCTCTGTCTCCTGCAGTTTCTTTCCACCCCTCATCCCAGATTAAAAAGAACTCATTTGCACGCCTATTAACATATATTAACAGGACCTCGTGTTAACGACCACTTCCCTGAAAATGCCATCTCTCACCTCCCAGCTATGAAGCTCCTCAAAGACCCAGACACTGGTGAAGCTAGGATATGCTCCCAACGCTAGAATAAACCCTGCGAAAGATGATCTGCCAAAACACAAGTTGGCATGGTCTAAGTCAAGCACCATCTACAAACAGCCAGAATGCTCCGTGCCAAGCTGTAGGAAATTGCCCAGCTAGATCTCCAATTAGGCTTTGGAAGCACCCACAAGCCCTTCTTCCTCTGAGTGTGCTGTTAACATCCTTCTGCAAGGCCAGCCTGCCTTGCGCACTGTAAGGGCCAAGCTCCACAGATGGGGCTCAGGAGCAGCTCCAGGGCCTCCTGGCCCAGTCCTGTTTCATAGTGCCAGTGGCTGAGAACTAGCACTGTGACGAAGACCACGTAAAGGGAGATTGAAGGCAGCACAGAGAAGCTCCAAAGAAAGGTACGTGTCAGAATCAGTGTCTGCAAAGGAGACTACCCTGGCCACTTCCTGCCAAGGGCGTCCCCTTGCAGAGGTAATCCTCCACAGAGGGACAAAGTCCTAGGCACCACCCAGAGCCTTCTGTACCAGGTAGACCCTGTCAGCCGGGACTGATCCTCTGCTCGGCGCATTAAGGGCTTTGGCAACCAGCAGGGAAGCAGTCGGTCCGTGAGCCAAACAGGCCAGAGAGCATGGGGAGGTGGCACTGCACACTCCCCACCCTGCTGGTCGGCTTCCGGGCATGATAAAGCCCGGTGCATTCACTCTATCTTTCAGTTACCTGATGCTGAACTCCAGGCTGCTGGAAGGAGTGAGGAGTGGAGGGCAGAAGAGGGGTGAAAGAAGGAAGGGAGAGTAAGAAGGGGGAAGGGGGAAAGAGGGAGGGGTAGGGGAAAGGAAGAGGGAGGAGGGAAGGGAGGAGGAGGTGAAAAGTGGGGGGAAAGACCGTGAGCAAAAGGATAGAGAATTACTATTCCTTTAATCCAAGTGAATTACAGCATTAGAACGAGTTATGAAATAATTAGTGGATACGCCAGGGCAACAGGTGTATACAGAGGAGGGGGGGGGGAACACACAAAACAAGACGATGAGGGTTTCAATCTTTTTTCTCCCCAGTGTCTTAGGACAGGGGACCATACAGCTCAGGCTGGCCTTGAACAGGCTACGCAGACAGGGATAACTTTGAACTTGATTCTCCTGTTCTCAGAAGTAGGACACAGATCTCCAAGCATGCTAGCCACGGCCATCATCATCAGAGCAGATGTGACTAATCGTGCGGGTCATAGAGATGGCAATGTCGTACGAGATCATAACCACAGAGAGGACCCAGGTTTGATTCCCAGTACCCAGGCAGGGACGCTCACAACCCCACCTGTAATTGCAACGCAAGGGATATCTTCCAACTCTAGCCTCCATAGGTGCCTCCCCCCGCTCTCTCTCTCTGTCTCTGTCTCTCTGTCTCTCTCTGTGTGTCTCTCTCTCTGTCTCTCTCAAAAATAAAATCAACCTTAAAACTAAAATAAAAAGATCAGGCATGCGACTGTTCTCAGGACCGAGGGGGGAGATTCCAGCCACTCCTTTCTACAGCTCCATTCTGGTTTGTTCCTATTGTCTTCTACTGTTATGATAAAATACCAACCAAAACCAACTTGAGGAAGACAGGTTTTATTTTTTTCTCATCTTCCTTTTCCAGGGGAAAGACTGCTGCTTACTGGCTCACTCAGCTTATAGTATCATATTATTAGTATCATTATTATTTTATGTACATGGCTGTATTTTCGGCATGTAGGTCTGTGTACCACTTGCATGACTGGGGCCCAGAAAGGCCACAATAGGGCACAGGATCCCCTGAGACAGAAGTCACAAACAGTTGTGAACCAAACCACGGGTGAGTGTGTCTCCCGAGTGTGAGAGAGACACAGACACAGTGGAGGAAGAGAAGTAAACTATGTTAACTTTGGGTGTTAAGTGAGCAAGGCTACAGTGGATAACAGTGTAATCAAATGTGAAAACCTGTGTGGCTCTGAAGATACTTCACAAACAGGGTCCATGCGGCTAGGGGTGTTGGCAGAGTTGGCAGAGCACTTGCATAGCATGCAAGAAGTCCTGGATTCAAGGTTCAGCCCTGCACAAACGGGGCATGGGATTCTCCCTTCCGACAGACACTCAATTTCATCCCCGGGGAGATTGTCTACAAAGGCTAGCCTGGGCTACAGGCGACCCTGTCTCAAAAACAAACCTGTGGCATGTACTAGAACTAGTTGACTTGATTTTATTGAAGGGTTTCATCCCTGTCATGTGAGGGGTTAGTTCAAAGATTGAAGAAACTTCAGGGTTCTAGTTCATTGCATGCCCTAAAACCCTGCCCTCAAGGACCAGTCATAGTCGACACTGTGGCAGGAGGGTCACCAAAGCTCAGCAATTTGGCACCAGAGAAAATATGCTGTCTTCAAAGAGGGGGGAAAAAAAGGCTGAGGATGTAGGTCAGTTGGCCAAGTGCTTGCCTAACATACGAGAACCCGTGGGTTCAATATCTAGGGAAGAATGAACCAGAGCCAGAGGTGGAAGCAGGAGAATCAGAAGATCAAGGTCATTGATCACACACACACACACACACACACACACACACACACACACACACACCCCAACACTCCCTCCCTCTCTCACAAGTTTGGGTCAAGTCTTCACTTAAACACTACAGTAACAGTGGAAAAGCTCAATGTTCTGTCCTTTGATGTCAGCAAACATTTCAGACTGCCTTAAAAGGGATACAAAATTGCAATTGCTTATAGTTTCACTGCCATTCGACATGTAACATGTTGATCTCCTTCATTAAATATTCCTATCAATTACCACTCAGTACCTGCTTGTTTGAAAGCATAAGGCTCTATCAAAATTGCACTAAGACACAACTGGGAGTGCATTTTACGTAACTTTAATTCTCACGGGGACCCTCCCAAGCGACCCTTTCGATCTGTCTTCTGGTGTTTTTGTAGCTGTTGTGTGTTTGCTTCTTTTGTTGCTTTTTTAAAACACTACAAAGGCAGGCAGAAATGTTTCTGATGAAAACAAGCTTTTAGGAAGAATTCGCAGTGAAGAGGGAGGGTGGGCATCCTGGCACAAAAAGAAGAGCGGAACAGTCACTCTTCTGGCCCTCACACCCATGTGGCCAATATGGTATTCTGAAACTCTGAAGACGCCTTCTAACCGAAAGGCAGTGCACAACCCTCTCTCTCCAGTGTTCGCTGAGGTTTCTGTTGGTTTTATGCGGCGCTCTTACCCTGCGAGGAAAAGGCACGAGGCAAAACAAAACGCACTCTAAGAGTTTTATTAGGAGGAGGGAGGGGCAGGACAGAGTGTGTGGTCAGGCCTACCGAAAAGCCATGTGCGGAGAAGGGAGACGGTACATGGGACTCGCCTTTTATGAACTAGCCTGCGCATGCGCACATGGGCCCACGTAGCTACTCCACACATGTGCATAGATTACGTGATGACGCTGTGTGCAAATCACATGACCACGCAGTGCACCGATTACAGGGCATGCACGATCATGGGGGCGTGGCTAGAATTCCTATCAGTTTCTCTGAAGAACATGGAAACACTATAGCACACAGCCTGTATATAATGGACAGGGCTATAGGTCAACATCCTTCTAAATATGCAAACTACATTTGCATGGCCTGCTTTCCTAGCAGATGAGTCAACTCACTCATTCCCCAGGCAAGAGAAGACTTTGTTATTTATAATTTCACTGGGAAGAAATTTTATTTATTTGATATGCACGAGTGTTTTGCCTGCACATATTTCTGCACACCAGAAGAGGGCATCAGAGCCCCTAGGACTACAGTTATAGACAATTGTGAGGCACTATGTGGGTGCTGGGATTTGAACCAAGGACCTCCAATACTCTTAGTGTTTTTAACCACTGAGCCACTTTCTCCAGTACTCTCATTAGGAAATTTTAAAAGAATATTTATTTTAAATTGTGTATACATCCAAGTGAAAATGTGCACAGGATTGCAGGAAACCAGGGGGCAGAAAAAAGCATCAGCTCCCTGAGAGCTGGAATTACAGGCGGTTATAAAACACCATCAAGGATGCTGGGAAGTGAATTTAGATCCTCTGGAAGGTCTTAACCCTTCTTTTCAGTTTCTCCTGAAGACTTTAATAAACATTTTACTTTTATTAATTTTTTTAAAAAGATTGATCTTCTGTGTAAGAATTCTTTTACCTACATGTACATGTGTGCATCATGTAAGTGCCTGGTGCCCACGGAGGTCAGAAGAGGTCATCTGATCCCCAGGAATTTGAGTTAGGGATGGTTGTGAGGTATGATGTTGATTCTAATATGGGTCCTCTGCAAGAGCCATAACTGCTCTAAACTACTGAGCCATCTCTCTAACCCTGTTAGAAAACTTTTTGGTATATTTAGTGGATGTTTAGTTTGGTGAATGCTATTTCTAATAAATTAATTCTCTCACGTGACCTCACGATGGGCCAGGTAGTCCTCCAAGTATTCACTACCACCATATTCACAGAGGAAATCAAAGCACAGGGGTCAAGTTGCTCATAATCACCAGGTAACTAGGGAGGGAGACTCCAAAGGCTGTCTGCTTCCATCACTCACTTTCTGCTGCCTCTCACCATTGAGTAGGTGGCGATCATTTTAAGAGATTTTGGAATCTTGAGGAGATAGAGCCTTGCTGAAGGAAGTGAATCACTGCAGGGATGGCCTCCGGGATTACAACTGCCCACCCCTCTCCAAACCAGTCATCTGCCTGTCTCAACTCTGTCTCATCCTACATGTCAGCAAGCAACTTCACCCTCTCTTCATCAAACCCACCGCCATGCTTTCCACATCATAACAGACAAAATAAGGTCAAAAAACCTTATTCTCGAGTCCCTTCTCATGGACTTCGTCACAGTGACTTGCAAAGTAAGGAATGCAAAACTCATTCAGTTTTAGCAAACTAGAAAGTTCCACTTTGGCCAATGTTTTTGTCAATTATATCAGACATGTAAATACATCATCTAGTATCCTCTTCTTACATCAATATTTGATCGCTTTCCATGTAAAACATGCTATTAAGTTAATCAGAAATTGCCTCTCATGGCAAACACCTTTTAAATAGGTCAAATTAAGATAAAAGTCCATGCTCCTTGCTCTACGGAACTGGAACACTAAACCAGACATTAATGTCAGCACACGCATTAAATGTTATTAAAGGCAATTTGTCACCTACACACACTTATCTCAATCTAATAATTAGCTAAAAGGTCAAAGAGATAAACCTGCGTATTTGAATCTATGATCCTTCTCCTAAAGCAGATGCAAACTAGGATGAACATCATATGTAAATCTGTATAATCTTTGCAAATCAAGAAGCTAATTAGGAAAAACTCAAAAGAATTAAATCCCAGTAGAGGGTAGAGACCCAAGAAAGGTAGCAAGGGGTGTAGCAGCAGGAAAGGGGAACTGCATAGCACTCATATTCTGGACAACATGGCTCTGTGAATAACTGATCTTATCCTTCAGGTACCTCTACCCTTCCGTTATTGCTTTACTGGCAGACAGGATGTGGCTATCTGGATGTTACAGCCTAAAAATCACCCCCAGGAAAGCACCTAGAGTCATGGATTCACGGTGGAACATGGGGAATGACAGCAAAGGCTCCTCAGCCCATCCAGAGAGAGTACGTTCTCCAGGGATGATCTCTGGTCTAGCATCACACAATTCTCAAATCATAACTCTTCTGGTTAAGATCAGGTGTGACAGGCAGACTAATCCCGGTAAGGGCAAAATCTTGGTACTAAAAATAAGGTTTAGGGGCTGGAGAGATGGCTCAGGGGTTCAGAGAGCACAGCACTTGCAGAGGACCTGAAGTCTGGATCTCAGCACCCACAATGGGCAATTCACAACTGCCTGTATGTAACTCAAACTCCAGAGCATCCACACGAACCTGGCATCCACTCCCAAAGGCTCACCACATATGTATTAAATAAAAATAAATATTTTGAAAAGGGAGGTTCACTTAGAAAAACTTAGGAGTCAGGGAAAAACACCTTGGTGTATTCTCTCCTGAGAGGAGAGTCTAGATTGGGAAGCAGTGGTTACAGGGAGAAGGAAATGGAAAGACACCTTACACTCAGGCTCAGTAAGATGCCTTTGGACCTGCTCAACCAACAAACCTACCTCCTTAGGCAAGAAACTAACAACAGTGACCACAGAACAGAACAGCTTCATGAGCTGCCAGGCAGGGCCCTCTGCTGGGGAACGACGCCAAGTGAAGTTTTTAACTGTGGCTCTGGGCAAGCACTGGAATATACTTGACTTTAAGAAATGCTCTGGCGGTTTGGATCCACTGGTGAGAGGAGGGGTGTCACTGCAGGGAGAAGAAACTCCAGGATGTGATGTGCTGTGACCACAGCCCACAGAATGCCTTTCTAAAGCAACACTTTGAGTTCACCTGGAGAAAGGTGTGAGGGGGCAGCAGGAAGCAGACAGAGGTCTGTGTGGCATAAAAGAATAGTTAAAAAAAAGTGAGTGTATGTGTGTGTGTGTGTGTGTGTGTGTGTGTGTGTGTGTGTGTGTGTGTGTGTAACCCTTACTGGCCTGGAGCTCATTGAGTAGGTTAGGTTTTAGCTGGATGAGAAGACCCTTTTCTTGCATCCACAGTACTGGAATTACAGAGGCATATCATCATGCCTGGCTTGTACTGTGGGTGCTGGGGAATGAACTCACATCCTTTTGTTAACAGGGCAAATAATTTTACCAACTGTGACATCTTCCCTGACACAGCTACTCAGTAAACACAAGTGTCAAGGACTGCTTTGTAGTCAGGGTGCATTCATAGTCTCATTTCCGTTCACTACAACCTATCTTGGATGTTTCCTGATTATGTGCCCTAGTCTAATGTGCTGGGGAATGTCTTTCTGTATGTTGTGAATAATTATTGCTCACATTGGCTAATAAATAAAGCTGTTTTGGCCTACAGCAAGAAAGCATACAGCCAGGCAGGAAATCCAGGCAGAGAGAGAGTGGAGAAAGGCAGAGTGGAGAGAGAAGCCAGCTGCTGCCAAAGAAGCAAAAGATGCCAGGAGACCAGTAATGGCATGGCCACACGGCAAAATACAGATTAACAAGAATTGGCTAAGTTATAAGAGCTAGATAGGAAGAAGCTGAAGCTATAGGCCACACACTTTGTAAGTAATATAAGCCTCCGTGTGTTTACTTGGGTCCAAGTGGCTGTGGGACTGGTCAAAACACAAGAAAACTTCTGGTTACACAATGTGACCAAATGTAGTAGAAAAGAGACAGGGAATATAGGCAACATGATGCTCTGCTAACCGATGAAATGTCTTTGGGGAAATAGTATTACGGTTTGAATGTGGACTGTACCCTCCAAAACTTACACCAGACTTCAATCCACATTCCATATGTAGTCTTACATATTCACACACAGACACACACACACACACACACACACACACACACACACACACACACACACTCACTCCTCTCTGTGTATTTAAGAGAGAATCTCTTATCCTCCAAGGTGGCCTCAAACTTACTATATAGCTTGCGCATGACTTTGAATTCCGAATCTTCTTGCCTCTATCTCCCCAGTGCTAGGATTACAGACTTGTACTGCCACGCCTGACTTATGCAGTGCTGGACAAGGAACCCAAGGCTTCGTGCATGCTAGGCAAGCACTCTACCTACTAAGCCACACATTGAGAGCCCCAAGATTTTCTTTTACATATGGAAAAAGTCAATGACTTATGGCTTACAGAGGAGCAGTGAACAGAATTCAAAGTAGCTAGCTTTGGGCCTCAGATTGGCCATAGCAAATTGCTTTGACCAAGTCAGTTTGCTTTGGCTCTCAACTTCCTCATCAAAGCGAGAAACTGAATTTTGCACTAGGTCACTGATAGGCCTGTAAGTCCCAGGAAGATCTGGTTTCTAAGCTCACATGTTCAGAGAACCGAAAGAACACTGATATCGATATACCCAATTACACAGAATATGCTTTAATTCTTTCAACCGTGGGAGATTCAAGAACCACTCAAATCAATAAAGGCCAAAAGGAAGATATAACTATGAAAAAAAATAAGAAGAAAGAAGAGTTTCAGAATAAACTTCAGGAAAGAATCTGAAGGGAGCTCTTAAACAATCAATGAACTGTTTTGAGGACCTGTCAGATCACTCAGCCAGTGAAGGAATCTGCTGCCAAACCTAAGTCTAATTCCAAACCCAAGGACTCCCACGATGGAAGGATAGAAGTGACTGCTGTCATGGGCGCGCCACATACACATATGTAATAAATAGAAACTATCTGGGGGAGAGATGCCAACTAAACTGGGTGGAGAGATTTGCATTTCTATAGGACGCTAAATACGACAGCTTCATTCCAGAAAACTGCAAGAAAAACAGGGCAAGGAACCTAAGTGAGCATCCTCCTCTAATATACACGGACCTATGGACCATCACCAATATCATCTCCAACCGCCACTGCTGCCACCACCACTACCACCACCAAAAACAGCAGCAGCAGCTAGATTCTATAGCCTCAACTTTCTTCCTAGCTTTTTGGGATAAATTCTGAAAAATTAGTTCCTCTAATTAACCTTCCAACACCTTAATTTCTCTTCAACCATCCCCACTTCCAGATAGGTTAAAAAGTGATTGCTTTTAAATATATTCACATGTGTAAACACACACACACACACACACACACACACACACACACACACACACACACGGGGGGGGGGGGGGCACACGCTATCACAATCACAATAATTGGGTTTCCAATTTTAAAATCTAAAGACTATTTTTTTCCCTTAGGCATTTTGCAGTGATGCCCTCAATGATGCAGAGAAAATAACTTTTCTTGTGACAAGAAAGCCTTCTTGAGTTAAAGAGTCCCCTGAAGCCTTTTGGCCCTGTGGGACCTGCTCTGGGAGATCCCAGAAAAGGCAAGCAACTGCCTCCGAGGTCTATACATGGGAAGTCTTGTTTGTACCAGACTTGGACACCCTGCCTACCGTGAAATGACAGCATGAGCTCAGAGGAGCCCCACGTTGCCCTGCAGCTGTGGCCCAGAACTGTAATGGGTAAAGGTTACAGTGATTAAGGACTGTAATGTAGTCAGGCCAAAATCAATTCCACTCCACCGCAAATACCTGATCTACAGAAGAGGACAAGCTCAACTTGGTTTGGATCAATCTCATGTGAGCTTCACAACCTGCCACCTTTCCACCCTCAGCTGTTGCCTCTCAGAAGAAGAAAGTGTACTGTGGGAAAATCACAGGCAAATGTAGTTTTCCTTTGGCTTAACCATCTTTGATGTAACTGAACACTTCATTCCTTTGGTTTGGTTCTGTTACAGATGATGGAAATATTAAAGTTGCATTTGGAAGCTAAATTGATAGTCCAGTTGTTAAGAGTCAGAGGCTGGGCCAGCAGTCTTCAACAGGCCAACTGAAAACACAATTTATAGTTGAAGGCAGAGAAGGGAGATTTATTTAACATGGTCATGATGGGAAGAGTAACAAAAAATGAAGAGGGACCAATGACCTCATCTGACCCCAGCTCATCTTCAAGGTTCTGACATGAGGTTTAGGTTTAAATAAAGGACAAGAGGTCCCACCCATTAGTGATCCTTTATTGTTCGAGAGACCATCCTCTGGTCTCTCGAACAAGGTCCTGTAACAGGGTTACCAGGACCGTGTGAATCTCTTCCTAGAAACAAGGTCCTCTTCTGGTTAGTACCAGACTTTAGCTTTTCTCTTAGCCTAAGAGTCCTGGGAAAATTCAAACCCCTTAGGGACCACTGTTAGTCTGGTAGCTGAAGGGACATGTTCAAGTGTCCCTTTTTAGAGTCTACCAGAGATTCTGAAACTGCCTAAGGCTTGAGTTTTCCAAGCATTACTAGTCTGGGCCATGCAGATGATATCAAAGTAAATGTGCATTTGCTTGTGCCATGTGTGACCTCTTCAAAAATGAGAACTTTTGTTGGGCGAATGCTTAATTTTCTTTCTCCTCATACCTTGCTGTATCATGTGTGAAGACAGCCTTGTGACAGGCATAAATGAAAATAGAGGATGAAGGAGGGGATCGCAAGACCCCACCCTCCCTAGAGAGCTAATATATTTCAGAGTGGCTGGGAGAGAGGCCTTGCAAGGCCCTGCCTCCCTCTCCCTGAAGATCTACGTACTGTTGGTGGTTGCTAAGACAGAGGGGCTCCC
>CABHPQ010161066.1:0-10272 GCA_902168405.1 Peromyscus aztecus | reverse complement strand
AGGGGGAGAGAGAGAGAGAGAGAGAGAGAGAGAGAGAGAGAGAGAGAGAGAGTCATCTGACTCCCAAGGAGCTGCAAGCAGACCCACTGTACAGGGAGTCACCCATAGTACGAGTCCACATCTGAGTCTCCGTGCCATTTCCATGGGGTCAGAGAGTAACCCAGGCTCAGTAGTGGGACCCTCTGGAGCCACAGTGATGCACAGGGCCTCTGAACCCCCATGGAGAAGGGAGCAGAGATATGCGGAGGCAGACCCTCTCCTTCATGGTAACAACAGACAGCTCTTGGAGGACAGTCCCACCACAGCCCAGGGTCCCAGTGTGCGCAAGAACACAGGACGGCCCCTGATACACCCTGAGCACTATGGGAGAGAAGGCCCATTAGCTGCCCCTCATCTTCTGTTGCCAGATGGAACCATGGCCACTCCAAATCTCTGACCTCGTATCTCTGTGCAAGGCCTCCAGTGTCTTTCAATGTCTCCTGAGCAGGACACCCTGGGGCTTCTGTCCAACCTTGCTGTTAGCCTGGCTGTCAACCCAACCCCCTTTTTATGTAGGGGTGTGTGTGTGTGTGTGTGTGTGTGTGTGTGTGTGTGTGTGCTCCTTGAGGAACTCTTGATGGGGAACCATCTGCAGCCATGCAAGTGACCCACAGCTCATCTGACTTGCCCATGGCTGCTGAACCTCATCCTGGTTAGAGCTTGGCTACTGGTTTCAGCTCTCTCCCCTCTTGGTTGCTTCTTTTTGCCACACTGGGTCTGGGTCTTGCATGACTCTCTCTCCTCACCAGCTGCTCCTAATGGGAGTCTGGAAAGGCTGCAGGGGTGTGGTGAGGGAGGAGATTACACTCCAGCATGTAGCCTGGCTCCTTTTGCATCACCCCAGTGATACCTCTGAGCCTGGTGTATAAGCCCGAGGCAGCTGAATCTACAGCCCTGAGCATCCAAGAACTGGGCACAGGCAGAGGGGCCTCCAAGGATGCAGGTGGGCACCTACAGGTGTTTGCCTGTAGGGACTGGGCTCCAAGGAACCCTTGAGTGGTTCACCTAATTGGTGCCTTCCCACACACCTGGAGGATGTTCTGGAGTCGGTGCCCTGCCAGAGGTCCTAACTCTTTCCCTTGTTGGTGTACTGTGGGCAGAGACAGCTGTGGAATGTTGGAGCAGCCTCTGCTGAGGTTAGGGATCTTTCCTAACCATCCAGGGAACCTCTCCAGCTACACCATTCTGTTTTCTGGATCCTGGAACTTCTTCCCCTCTCATGCCAAGTGCGTGGGTACCCCAAGCCTGTCTCCCACTGCCAAGAGAGGCTGAGACAGGTGGGGACAGAGGAGAGATGTCAGGAGGTCCATGAACTGATGTGGTGTGAACTCTGGGGCCTCCTGACATCTCTCCTCTGTCCCCAACTATTTCACCATAAGTGCAGATTAAAAAAAAAAAGGCAGGACACCCCCAAGGGGGTGGCACCATTTGTCCAAAGCTTCTGAAGTCTAAAATCAGGTAGCCTGGACATGGATAAGTGTTGGTATCAGGAGATCCTGAGAGGATACACAGCCTTCTTTCAGAGGTGCCTTGGTGGGGCCTTCAGCAGGCCCAGATAGACTGAAGTTGAGTAGTGAGGTAATCAGGAGTGTGAAGCTGGACAGTGAGAAGCTGGACAGTGAGATGCTGGACAGTGGGATGCTGAACAGTGGGAAGCTGGACAGTGGGATGCTGGACAGTGGGGTGCTGGACAGTGGGATGCTGGACAGTGGGATGCTGGACAGTGGGAAGCTGGACAGTGGGGTGCTGGACAGTGAGATGCTGGACAGTGGGGTGCTGGACAGTGGGATGCTGGACAGTGGGATGCTGGACAGTGGGATGCTGGACAATGGGCAATGGTCCACTCTGTAGCTCCCAATCATATGAGTATTTCCTGACTTCAGGGCTCCTGCACTTCTCCAGGTGAGGACTGGACTGAGTGACTGTGTGGCTCACTGCCCGGGTCCTAGATGAAGTCATCTACCTGCATCCGGATGGGGTCTCCTTCCCGTATCTGGATAGGGTCACCTGCTAATACTAGGACAGGATTGTCTGCCTGGGTCCTGGATGAGGTCATCTGCCTTCAGCTGGGTAGGGTCACTTCCTGTCCTTGAGTCACACCGCTTCTGCTGTCTGCTCTTGCCTGGTGTCCTCCGCTAGCTTGGAGATGTGGCAGGCATGCAGGGAGTGCTCGTCACATGCCAGGGGGTTGAAGTCCTGGGAGACCCTGAGCAAGCCAAGCCTGCAGCTGGCAAATCTTCCCCTTCTGCCAGATTGTCACAGAGTAGAATTCCTGCCGAGGCAGCTACCTCTTCCAATAAATAAAACACACCCTTAAAGACACTGCAGAGAATATGGGATCACAAGGCAGGGGGATGGGCGGGTGGGGTGGGGGTGGGGGCTCCTTTTCCCAGCTCGGTCTGAAGTGTAGCAGATGAAACCGGAGTCCTCAAGGCCCTGTAAGCACCACACACACACACACACACACACACACACACACACACACACACACACAAAAACCACACTCAACAGGACCCTGTGGGCAGACACCAAGGTTGACAGTCATGACAGTGAGCACACAGCCTCCTGGTAGACTCCTGAGGCCTGTTCAGCCTCACCGAGATGAAACAATTCTCTCACACGATTGTGGCAGCAGGTGACCTCATCAGGACCCACCATTCCTGCAAAGGTCAAAGCCTGACTCTAGAGTGAAACAACACTTGACCAGCATAGCTCAGGCAGGGCTCCTGCTCTCCGTCCTTAGGGACAGGTTGTCAGGGACAGGCTGGAAGAGCGGGGAGCCTCTGGGCTGATGGGCAGAACATAGTTGACAGGTAAGCCTGAGGGCAGGATGCCCAGCCCAGAATAGGTTGGCTGCTCCACGGGGCTTGTGCAGGCAAAGGCTTTATCAGAGAGCGAAGGTTCCCCTGAGAGGAAGCCCTGGGGTGCCTGGACCCTCCCACTCTGTAGCCCCAGGACGCTATGCTCCTAGTCCAATCTAGAGTTTTATTGGTCACGTAGGCAGGCAGAGTCCTGTAGGAGAGGTCCTACCTCCTATTACTTTAGACTTGATGCTACATGAGTTCCCACTGGGTGAGGACACTAGGGTGGTCTCAGCTTGGGTCTCTGTGTGAGCCTTGGGCCCCGGCTGTGCCCTCTGTGGCAATCCGCAGTAGTCTCTTTGATGAGGCACATCCAAACAATGAAATTTGTGGACTCCATGAGGACCATGGGAGAAGACTGAAGTCCTGAGGCCGCCATCCCTGCAGCCCTCTGATGCCCATAGTGGAAATGGCGTGGACATGGAAGTTCCCATGGAACTCTTGGAACAGACGACACTCTCTCTATAGCCACGTTGGATTTGGTGTGCCGCCTTGTGGTCCAATCTGGGAACTGCATCTACCCACCAAGTGGTTCCTAACCCAGCCCCACTGGCTGCCCCCGCTCATTCCCCATGATTCCGTTCAACATGTACAAGCTGACCTTCAAAGCCACCATGGTTCCTAGAGGATGCTATAGTTTGATTACAGAGAATGGTCCATCTTCATGTTCCCAAAACTAGATGTGAACATGATGCAAGCAGCCCAACTCCAAGCCAGCTCCTTCCAGTGAAATGATGGGAAATGAAGACCTGGCTTTCCAGGCAAGGGGTTGCCAGCAAGCTTCTTTCCACACCGATGCTTGCACCTCTCTCCTAGGCTGGCAGGACATCTTTGGAGCAGGGAAAGCTCACTACCAACACTGTTGCACATAGGTGGATGCCCTTTCCATCTCCCCTCACGGACCACACTTGCTCTGCGCTCTCCCTGCACTTTCCCATCTGAACGAGGATGGGGAGCGGGCCCATCCCTGATCCCCTTTCCCAGACCGTGGGAGCATTCAGGAATGGACGGCACGTGTGAGGTAGATGATGCCGAGAGGGGCCTTTTCTGTAGGGGAAATGGCCTCTGTTTCCTTGGGCTCGGGGATCTGTCTTCAGTCCCACAAGGCCCCACCCATGTCCACTCAGGTTCTATATATTCATAGATATGGCCAGGGTCACATCACCCCATGCCACAGACAAGGCCCTGCCTGCTGCTGGTGGGGCTGAGGGGACCCTCTGACGCACCAGCAACTGCTAATGCACTGTGAGTCCTGAGGTGCTCACCTGCCCACACCCTTACCCTGGTGGCCATACAGCCAGCCATCTTGAGGCACACCTGGGCCATGTTGGGGTTCTGGGGAACCAGCTCTGTACATTCTACTCTGTTCCCTCTGGATGGGAAGCTCAGTCCCACACCTTTGGTTACCCCAGAGCCATGCCAAGCCCAGCAAGGATGCACACACACACTCACATGGTCATGCGTGCAGACATGTGTACAAGTGCACATTCTCTCATACATATACCACCACACTCACTGTACTCTCCCATCACTACTTCATACACACACACACACACACACACACACACACACACACACACACACCTTTGCATGCCATCCACTCACACACTTGAGTGTATTCAGCCCACATCTTCTAAGAACAAACAGCCATCTCCAGGAACAGCTCAGATTAAATCCATATTTAGGAGAATTTCCTGAAGAAAACATAATCAACAAAGATGCAGTTCCACCCCAGGGAGACAGCGCTTACCTCGTTATGCGGAGCAATTTAGCGCCTCGCTGACTAGAACTTTCTGTTGCAGAATATAATATTTGCTTTCCCTTCGCATCAGCAAAAGGCCCATTAAAGTTATTTCCCGAAACAAAGAACCATCTGTCCCCTCAAGGTGGATTTAAGATGCTGCCTGAGGCACCCAGTCCGGCGGAGTGTGGGGCCTGACCTCAGTATGTGTTCATCTTGGGTATGTTCCCACCTACCAGGGGCCCCAAAGCAGGGGCGGCACCTTCCCCATCTTGTCCACTGCCCAAGAGCTGGGCCTCCTAAGGGGGAAGGGGCATAAATATTCATGGAATACTCATGAAAGGGGTGTAAATACTCATAGACTTTAAAGTAATTGCCACAGACATATCTATCTGAAACCCAGGAGCCAAGGAGCAGACAAGGAATCAAGAGAGAGACAAAATGATTTCCAATTAACAGTCTTAGAAGAGATTATTAATGTAGCAGCTGTTGTGAAAAATTACTGTCCTGGGACGGCAGGTAACTCTATCCATAAAGGGCTTGCCACATAAACATGAGGACCTTCGTTCAATCCCTAGAATCCACGTAAAAAGCTGGGCATGATGGTGCATGCTTGTGATCCCAGCCCTGAGGAGGTGGAGACAGGGCATCCTCTGAACTCACTGGCCAGCCAGCCTGTCCTGGGCCTCCTCTTTTAAAATAAGTTGGCTGGCTCCTGAGAAACAACATTCAAAGTTGACCTGTGACTACACACTCACATGCACATGCATTTGCACACACAATGTACTCACACTCATGTGAAACCTCCCATAAACAAATGAGCTGATTTTCTTATAAAATGTTGCTGAGCAGTGGCAGTGCATGTCTTTAATCCCAGCACTTGGGAGGCAGAGGCAGGCGGATCTCCAAGTTTGAGGCCAGCCTAATCTGCAAAGTGAGTTCCAGGACAGCCAGGGCTACACAGAGAAACCCTGTCTCGAAAAACAAAAACAAACAACAACAACAACAAATTCCATGTTCACTTATCCATACTCCAGAATTCTACCAAGAAAATTGGGCAAGAATGTTCTAGAAGCCATATCCAAAAAAAGCCAAAAACTGTACAAATTCATTCACTGATCAATGGAAGACATACAGGCACTCTGTGGTATATTGATATACCATTAAGTGAGGACAAGTGAACTCCCTGTGGTATATCCATATACCATCAGTGGAGGATAGATGAACATCCTGTGGTATGTCCATATACGATCAACTGAGGCCAGATGAATATCTGTGGTATATCATACACTGGAAAACCGCTCAAAATGGCTCACTCCATCTGAGAACCTGTGACTGTCACATGTTAACAAGAAGCTTGAGAGCAAGAGACAAGCTATGAGGGAAAACTCAGAGGAGCGTCTGCCCCAAGGCTTGACTGGGATGGGGCCTGAGAGAAGTTCTGGGATTAAGGATGTGACATGAATCTTTACAGGATTTGAGTTAAGGAGCACCATAGATCTGTGGGCTTACTGAAGCACATACTATGCGATGCAGGGAATGCTGCACTCTGAGGAAGAGTTATAGCCATGAGCCATGGGTTGACAAAGAAGAATGAGTTCAATTCAGTAACCTGCCTTCACATCTCAAAGACTAGAAAGGCAGGAGAGGAACTCAGCCCAAACCATGCAGAAAAGGGAAGATGAGACAGTACAACAGGCAGGTGACAGGGAACATGCCGAAGCCTGGCTCCCGAGGAGACCAGCAGGCATCTGGTGACACTGCTTTAGGGAGAAGGAAATTTAGTCACCCCCACTGAATGCAGTGTTATGAATCATTGTGTGTGTGCTCCCCCTCCCACCAGGATATCCTGAACATGCAGGGAAACATGCTGGGCAGGTGCAGCGGCAGGCTGGGCAGATGCCCGCCATGCAAGCATGGTGGCGGTAGTGGCAGCCAGTAATTCACAACCCAGACACTGCATCCATGTGGAGAGTTTACTATAGTAGAGAGATGAAGAGAAAGATAGGAAAGAGAGAGAAGGAGAAAGGTTGAGGGTGCGCACTCATGGGAGGAAAAGCAGAATGGAGAGGGAGGAAGGGGAGGAGTTTTTCCTTAGAATGAGGCTTTTACATCAGGACATAGGGTGGTGCCAAGGGGTGGGATTTCAAGAGGCAGATCAGAATATTAACGTGCAGAGCATGCACGAAGCCCCACTGTTCAATAACCGACTGTTATTGAACTCTGGTTAGTGAAAATCACTGGTGGCATTTGGGAAGAAAGGTATTGGTGGCTGTGAACTTGAAAGGCATAACAACATAAAAGCTAGATTAGTGAACAGCAATAGATATCCACTCATGGGCTGATGGGCAATGAGACAAGTGAGCAAGACACAAAGAACTGGGGTGCTGAGCTACTGGCTGGGCATTGTAAGATGTGTCCAGGGTTTCCGAATTGTTTGAAAATTTGCATCATAAAATACTTGAAGAAATGACTGTCAATTGCTCAAGGCCACTCACTCCTGGCAACCTACAGCAGTAGAGCGCATGCTCTCTGCAAGGGAGTAGTCACGTGCGCTTGCTCATTTGGTGCTCGCGTTTGTGCACCCTCCTCAAGCCTGTGAAGCAAGCATTTTACCGATGGAGTCATCTCCCCAGCACTCGAAGCGGTTTCTGTGTGGAAGGGGTGGTGGTGGTAAATGTATATGTGGGTGCAATTGTGTGAGGCAGAGTGTGTCAGTGTGGGGGTGGGGTGGGGCCAGAGGTCCATGCCAGGTGTCTTCCTCAATCACTGTCCATCTTGTTTTCTGAGACAGTCTCTGCCTGAGACAGGCGCTGGCATATTCAATTAGACAGACTAGGCAGCGAACCCCTGGAGTTAACCTGTCTTCACCTCCTCAGTGCTGGGATTATGGTTATGCACCACGGGCGGTGTCCAGCTTTTCCATGGGTGCTGGAGACTGAGCTCAGGTCTTCATGCTTACGATGGCATAGCTGTGGAGAGCCGTTTCACTGCGTGCCTTAAAGATGGCGCTGACATCCTGTTTCTGCCTTCTCGCCGGCGGGACATTTAGACAAAAGCAGCTCCGTATTTGGCTTTGGTTTTTGATTATGGCTTGCTATGGCATATGTGTACCTATCCTGGGATCCCACGTGGTGTGTGGTGGTCAGTGGAATGAGACCTATAAAGGCTGGGGCGGGCTCCCTTCGTAAAGAGTAAGACAAAGAAAAGAAAAGATTGTAAGAGGCCTGAATAAACAGTTTGAAAAAGTGCTGTGGGATGTTCTGTATGGCAAATGTGTTGCTAATAAAACACTGATTGGCCTGTGGCTAGGCAGGAAGTGTAGGCGGGACTAACAGAGAGAATAAAAAGAACAGGAAGGCAGAGGGAGACTCGGCCAGCCACTGCCAGGACAAGCAGCATGTAAAGATGCCGGTAAGCCACGAGCCATGTGGCAAGGTATAGATTTATGGAAATGGATTAATTTAAGCTATAAGGACAGTTAGCAAGAAGCCTGCCACGGCCATACAGTTTGTAAGCAGTATAAGTCTCTGTGTTTACTTGGTTGGGTCTGAGCGGCTGTGGGACTGGCAGGTGAAAGAGATTTATCCTGACCATGGGCCAGGCAGGAAAACTCTAGCAACAAAGAAGAGCTCGGTGTTGCGTCTTCCTTGCTGGTCGAGGTGGTGGCAACACATAGCTTTGCTGACTCAGCCATCTCCCCATCCCCTAAAAGTAGTGATTTTTAATGTCAACTATGGCAAGAGCTAAAAGTAAATGAAGCTGGTTAGGTTAAGACAGATAACTCGGTTTCCCTTGCTTTCAAACATGCCACAATTTGCTTTCCTGTCTACCAGGAAAGGAACCTTTGTGTTGTATCTATGAGGCTGTGATGTTGGTTCTTGTGGAGAGGCATGCTGCCACACTCTCAAGTGGAGGCTCTACACGTATATACTTCAGGGATTGGTAACGCAAGGGCTAAGCAATGCACAGAGAAGAGAGAGGGCTGGGCAGTCAAGAACGAGGAATGAATGCTCCTAAACCAGTCGACACCCCAAAGGGAAGGTATGAAGAACTGGGGAGCCAGGCCTCTGCGTGGAACAAGCCCCACTCAGTCACATTCAAGTTACTAACAGAAATGAAGTGGCAAACCCAGCCATGACCTCCGACGTTGGGGAACAGCACCACCTCCCCACGTGCATCCAGGATCCTCTGCTCAGTGTGGTCCTGATGGACTCAAGGAGATGGAGGCCCAGAGTGGGATGCAATCCGGAGCAGGAGGAGATGCGGATGGGTGACCACACACAGCCCAACCGAGCTCCGCTTGCCACATCCCTCACCTGCTGTGTTTTTGCTTTGCTGCGTTCATTGTTTGATAGTAAGGTAGACTCGGTCTATTGACAAATTCGTTTATTGTTGAGTCGTCACAGATGCCTTATATAACTTGCTAATGAGCACCTATAAACAAGTATAAACTCTTTGCAATAGAGAGGCCATTACCAGCTGGGAAATCTCTGGACTGCCAGAGCCACTGGGCTCCTCATGGCAGGGGCAGATCTGGGGTGAGTAGGGGCAGCTCTATTCTGGTGAAGGCTGATTCTGTCTCCATCTGGAAGGGGTGTGTGGCTACGAGAAGAGCCTCCCTAGACCTTCAACCTCCAGCTTCCTGGAGCAATGCTGACAGGAGACCCCTTGTTCTGAGCAGCTCAGGGATGGAGTGCTTCTAAAGGGGGAACAAACTTCTCTGGAACAAGCGAAAGCAATAAGGGCCAATTCCAGCTGTTACTGAGGGCGGAAGAGCAAAGCCATCTCCAAGTTCTCACTAATGTTCCCTGCACTCCCGCCACAGAGCAGAAGATAGGGACAGAAGTGGAAAGACAATGGCTGCCCCGGGTCCATTTCCATGCCTTCTTATTCAGAGTCGGGGCAAAGGGTTGGAGACCAGGCTTAGGAGCAGCAGGCTGGCCAGTGGTTTGGCTAGAACCCTGGGCAGCACAGTGTTTTTCATTGCCAGGACACTCAATGTATCCCCCGTGTGGGTGCATCCCTGGGCTGGGCTGGGTGGGTACAGCACCTGTCCGGTTTGCTGAGAGGTTAAGAGAGGGTGATGGATCCGTGGTCCATAGAGAAGATTGTAGAAACGAGCAGGTGTCCACCAGATTTCCTGACAGCACAGCCAGCTGAATCTGGAGGCCAGGTTAGGGCCAGCTGCCTACCAATTCCACCCAGAGCAGGGAGAAACCCATGGAGTTTGCTCCTGGTACACATGCCCAGTGGCTCAGGAGAGGACCTAGCATTATTCTTCTTAAAGTTTGAATTTGGCAGCTCACGGTCCTGACCATGACATACAGGAAGGGGAAGGCTGCTATTTCGCTCCCCTCCTTTCTGGAAGTTTCCAATGCCTCCGCCTATAGTGCTCAGTTCTTAGGAATATTTCTTGGGTGTGTCTCTGATGATGGCAAAAGCAGGAAGCAAATGCGCCAGCCAAGCACCTTTTTAGAGTCACCGAGTCTTTCCTCAGGGCCACTGTCCCAGGTACTTACTCCCAGAGAGCATGCAATCACCTGTTTTCCTATGCCTGGCTTTGTGGGAGCAACCAAAGGTGGCATAAAGGCTTCTGGGTGCCAGTGAATGCTTTGGGTCAATCCCGGC